>JAQOTM010000057.1:0-39418 GCA_029168755.2 Tillandsia fasciculata | reverse complement strand
CGGACTTCGTTTTGCGTGCGAACTCCGACGGTGTGCTCCGTTTTGCTGTGGACTCCGGCGACGTGCTCTTGTTTTGCGTGCGGACTCCAGCAGCTGGCATCGTTTTGCGTGCGGATCGCGTGGAGGCCAATTGCAAGTGTCTACGAGCAATTGGTGGCAAATCGAGGTGGGTGGCCTTATCTCCAAGTTTTATGGACTGTACAGTAATTCTACTGATGTAGGACTATGTATGATAGTTTATGTCACGCCCCGGGTGTAAACCAGAACCCGGGCCCGTCTACAGATCCGCCGTGCCCACGGAATTTTCCGCGAACACGAAGCGCTGGTAACTTGCTCAGATATAAGAGATACAATAATAGAGCAATAAAAACAGAGCTGAACTGAAAATACTACATCTCAGACTGAACTGGAAGTAAAAATACAAAATGACTGTAAAATAAGGTACAAGTCCCTCTCCCAGCTCACCACAATTATACAACCAGCTGGCTAAAGCCAGATCCCAAAAGTAAAAGTACAACTGTCTGAGATAAGATACATAAAAGGGTACAAGTCTAGCTAACTCACTGTCAGGCCCACTGTCTAGCTATTCAGCCGTCCTCTCTCCTCGACCCGCCGCTATACGTCCAGCAGCACCCGCAGAAGGCTCTGCAAAACAAAGGAGAAGAAAAAGTAAAAAGGAAGAATGGGGGTGAGAACTACTAGTAAACCAGTAGCCTCCCCCTAGTGGGTAAAGCCTCAAACTCTGACGTGCCCACTAGGTCTACCAGAGGCAAAAAGGGAAAGAAGAGTGGTAAGTAAAGAAACTGCTAAGAAGGGAAACTACCACTACTATGCCTCTAAATGTAATGTCAAAGGTATGACTGTATGTATGCATCAGAAATAGTAGCTGTCCAAATAAACCCAATCTAGCCATCAGTAAAAACTGGTACCGCCTACTGCCGCTCTCATCATCGGGCAAGTATAGCCGCGCCGATGTGATAGCAAAACTGTCCATAACTGTCTGACCCCAGCCTCTGGAGGGGAACTCGAGGGGAGCGACCCACACGAGGAAAGCATCACCGGGCAATAACCACGCCGGTGTGATAAGTACCAAAAGTAGGACTGAATCACGACTATGCTCAGTGGAATAAATCCCTCCACTAATGAAACCCCGATCCCCCAATTCGATGCAAAGATAAACATCCGGTCGACCGCCCAATGTCCGCGGTCGCCGCAATACCCCATAAGTCCAAATCTGATAAAATAGCCAACATCTGGTCAACCGCCTAATATCCGCGGTTGCCGCAATCCCCCCACCAATCCATAATCGAGTCTAACCCATCTCAGACTCAATGGCCTCAACTACACTATCCCAAACCCCTGCTCGAACCCGAGCCACAAGACTCAAAAGTCTGAAAGAGAAGGAGAAAGGAAACAATCATGGTTTCTCCTAAGTCAAATCCCAATATGATGGTGTAGCAATAAATAGTGGCCTATCTAGATGTCCATACAGGCATGCAAAAGTCCTCATGCAAGATGAAAGAGAAAAGCAATAAATAGGAGTTCCACATGTGTAACTAATCCACATAGATATACCCAACATGCTCAAATCATCAGTCAACTACACATGTAAATAATCCCTGATCCATAATAAATCCCAAAGTGGCACCCGCACATAGATAAGTCATCATGTCCCAATATTTAATCCATTTAATCCACTTTCATAATATGTAGGTGCTAATATGGCATGTTCATTATCACTATTAAAATATCCCAATAATATTCCCAACATGCTATATCCACATGATTAGTCTCAATAATAGGCTCACATTTATCTCAGTCAAACATGCATCGCAATCAATCAATAAGTTCAATAGTGGTCTTCTCTAATAAACTTAGTGAGCAAGTCAAAAGTAGAGGTATGCAACAACCGCCCACCTCGAAAAGCGTGCACTACACCGGAAGAAACTCCCCGCTGCCCGCTGTCCTCTAAAACTGCTGTCTGCCGAAAACAGAGTCCTACAGCAACAAACATTGCAAACGGTGTAAAAATTACAAGTCCCAAATACAGCTTTTGCTGTTTTTACAACCAGCACGCAAAACGAGGCATTTCACCTTTGTCCCGAGCTCCAAAAATCCCAGAAAAATCACGGTTGCGTTCCTTACGAAAATTAGCCCAAAATTAACTCTTGAATCGCCTCGATCTGATATTCCTACGCCAAGAAACAATTCGTCGAAGTTGACGCTGTCCAAACATCCAAACAGCAAAAGAGGGGGTCAAAACACCTCGAGAATCGTGCCAAGGAATCGAAATCCAGAGAAACCACCAACACGGAAAACGAAGCCCTACCTCTCAGGAACACACCGGCGAAAAAATTGTCGTAAAAGGACTCCTGTACTGCGCAGGGGACTCCTCGGACTGAAATGCGACGATAACGGGCCGAAAATGGGGGAAAACCGAGGCACACTGTAAAATCCGGATCGCCGTTGTCGAGCTTCCGAAAAATCTGGGAACGCACCACGAGGTAGAAAATAAGGAGATGAAAAACTTCTCTTAAGGTCCCTCTCACTGTTTCTCTCTCTATCTCTCGAAAAAATAGAACAAAAGAAGGGAGGGGAGGCCTATTTATAGGCCCATTAGAACAATTGGGATAATTCCCAATATGTCCCCGGTTCCGGGCGCAAACAGTGCGGCCCGGCCCAATTTGGGCGCGCACAGTGCGGCCCGGCCCAACCGTTTCCGGGCGCGCACAGTGCGGCCCGGCCCAAGCCTGCTCGCTCACCCGATCCGGCCGCACGCCACCGCCCGTCCGACCCGTCCCAGGGCCCGACACGTGTCCGCCAAACAGGCGGCAGCCGTGCGGGCCCAGCGGGGAAGCGCCACGCGTCCCCCGCAATCAGCGGCGCGGTGGGCGGCGCCCGCCTATGGTGCGGCGACACGTGTCGCCGCGTGCGCCGCCCCGCCCGACACGGCGCCGGTCGGCCAGTGCGCCGCCCACGTGCGCGTACGGCCGCAGCCGCGCGGTGCTGCGTGCGCCACGCGCACATGGACCGGCCAATCCGGGGCCGCCACGTGGCCACCCCGGTCCATGCACCGGCCGCACCACTCCGTGAACCGCGTCCACCGAACCGACCCAACCACGCGATGCCACGTGTCCCGCCTCCGGCGCACGCCGGCCCGTGGACCGCGCACCTGCCCGCGCACCCGCGCGCCTGCCCGCGCGCTGCCCGCGCCCGCGCGCTGCCCGCGGCCGCTCCGCCGCCTGCCCGAGCCCATCCGCCGCTGCCCGCCGCCGCCGCCGCTCGCCGCCGGCGGCCGGAATCACTGTTCCGGCATGAACAGTAACCGGTTGCGCAAAATGTCAAGTAGATAGTCCATTTTAACCGTTTTCGCGCGCTGAATCCGAATTTGACGTCCGTTTTGCCAAATTCCAACTCTAAAAATTGCCGAAGGCACCCGGAAAGACGTTCTTTTGTCCAAACTTCGCGCTGAGCCCAATTTTACTATCCATTTCGCGCAATACCACTTCTAAGATCTGACGGAGTCCACCGATCACCCACGTGATCTATTTAAGCCCGAAGTCCGCCACTTATGTCCAATTTGTGCACAAACACCTCCAACACACAAAACAGGTTCCCAGAAGCCACCAATAACTCCACTACAGCTCTGCAGAAATCCAGGTCATCACATCCTCCCCCACTAAAAGAAAGTTTCGTCCTCGAAACTAAATCATTCCTCAATCCGGCACCTCGACCAAGTAAAGTGGGGTAAATATCCGATCATCCGCTGTCACGCCCCAGGGGTAAACCAGAACCCGGGCCCGCCTACAGATCCGCCATGCATGCGGTATTTTCCGCATACACGCAGCGTCGGTAACCTGCTCAGATATAAGAGATAATAATAAAAGAGCATAATAATCAGAGCTAAACTAAAACTACTGTATCTCAGACAGAAGCTGGAAGTAAAAAGTGCAATTGTAAAAGAAAATATATACAACATATCTCCCAGCTCAGAACAAATATACATCTAGCTGGCCAAAGCCAGACCCAAAAAGAAATAGTAAAAGCTGTCTGAGAAAAGTAAACCGGGTACAACAAACTCCAGCTATAACCCTCGGGTGGCTCGCTATCTAGTCCGCAATCCTCTTACCTCAATCAGCTGCTGACGGCCGAGCAACTCCCGCAGATGACTCTGCAAAACAGGGGGAAAAGAAACAAAGAAAGACAATGGGGGTAAGTACTACTATAAATAGTAGCCTCCCCTAGTGGGTAAAGCCTCAGCTCAGATATGCCCACCAGGAAAAACAGAGGCAGAAGGGGAAGAAAAAGGGAGAAAGATAAGTATGACGGCTAATAAGTGCTACCCCTAACATGCCTCTACATGTCAAGCGAACATGAATGGAAAAGATATGCATCAGTATCTAGGAGCCTGTTAAAACAACCCAATCTAACCACCAGTGGACTCTGGTACTGCCTGCTCTGCCTGCCGCAACGGGTATGCCAGCCTATGCATAACACCGAAGCAAAGGAGTCTCAAGGACTCAAAGTCTGTCTGACGCACACTCCGGAGTGGCACTCGGGGGGAGCGACCCACACGAGTAAAGTAAGTAGCCACAAGTAACCTGATATAGCAGGACTGGATAATGACTCAATCAAGTGGGAAAACCCTCCACAAAAGATAGCCCGATCCTCATCACGCAATCTGATGCAATAGTATAACCCGGTCGACCACCCAAGATACGTGGTCGCCGCAACACCCTGTCAGAAGCCCAACCTGTCCCAAATCCCCAGCACCTGACTACACTATCCAACCCCCGCTCGAATCCGAGCAACTATGTCTCAAGTCTAGAATAAATAGGAGAAGGAAAAGAATAAAAGCATGGTTTCTCCTAAGTCAAGTTCCAAATGATAGTGTAGCAGTAAAAAGATGACTTAAATAAGCAGCCCGTTTAACCATGCATTTGTCCCAATGTTTTTGTCTAATTTACAAGAGTAATCAATTTAGAGCAACAAGAGCTAAGGTGACAACTGAAATGAATGATCATCAATTTTACAGTCCTCTGTTACTAATCCTCCCCTAAACATGCAGTCCGGAGTAATCAAGCGACTAAAGGAAGTAATCATGCTATAAGTATCATCCTCATGGGTTAAACATCAATTAATAAGTTTTCAAGAGCATGCAAGGCTACTAATAATGAACTTAGCATCATGAGCATTAGGACAATCTGATGTTCCTAGTGGGCATAACAAAGGAGAGGAGCACAACAATCACCCACCTGAAGCGCTAACTGTCCGGGTCCGTACAGCTGAAAATACCAAAAACTCTAATCCTCTTGCTCCAACAAGTTCAACACACCCGTAACACTCCTGGCACAATACAAAGTCCACTAAACACACTTAAACTCCCAAATATCACACTTATTATCATATACAACATCTGTCCCGAAACTGCTAAATTCTCACCTGTAGAAAGTGCCTAGAAAATTCCCAGAAAAATATCACAGCGATCCTCGCGTCGATAGCTTCGCAACGGTACCTTGCACGCCCAAATCTGAGTTCGATAATCCAAGTTATAAATTCGGCAAGGTGGTAATCCAATTAACAAACTGTAAAAAAAAATGGACTGCACACTGTACACTGAGAAAACAGTGATTTCACCTCGAAATAAAACTCTGGAAAATCCAAGAAAAATACGAGCACGTTCCTTGCGATCCGTAGATGAAAAAGTTGTAGAAGCTCGTTTCCGTCTGACGCTCGTACGCGAAGATACAGCCAAAATACCACAGTGCTGTCCCAACAATCACCACAGAAAAAGGGGTCACATATTTGCCTCGGGATCCGTGCCAAAACCACAAAATGGGAAAGTACGACCAAAATGAAAGTTGAAGCCCTACCTGTTAGGAGTCTGCCGGCACAAAAATCACAGAAAAAGGAGGTCGGGGGAGCCCAGGGGAAGATTTACACCGAAACAGCGACGAAGAAGAACACCAAGAATGCAACGTCGCACTGCGCTGCAAAAATCAGAACCTCGGGATGCGTGCTCCTAAAATCCTGAAACTTTGCAGGATGATCAAGCAATAAGAGAGGAAAATTTCATCTTAAGGGTGCTCGGGCAGAAGGTGTGTGGGCTGAGAGAAAAAAGGCAAAGAAGAGGGCTCGGGCTGCCTTTTTATAGGCTGAAGTAAAATAATTGGGAAAATACCCAACAAGTCCCACATTCGGGCGCCCAGAAATTTCCGGGAGCGCACAGTGCGGCCCGGCCCGCTACGCGCCGTCGGACGGGATCCGCGTTTCGTCCGACCCGCCCCGGAGCCCGCCACGCGTCGCCCGAACAGGCGGCAGCCGTGCAAGTGGCCGCAGAGGGCGCCACGTGTCCCCCGCAAAGTCAGAGATTCCGGCGGCGCTGGCCAATGGGCGGGCGCCACGTGGCCACGTGGCCCTTCCGCGCGACCCGCCGACCGGTCGGCGGCCTCGCCGGGCGCGCCACTCGCGCCGCACCCGCGCACGCGCCCCGAGGCGCAGGCGTGCGATTCCCTGGACCGCGCTCTGTGAGCCCGCCAACCGCTGGCCGCCACGTGTCCCTGCGCCGGCCCATGCACCAGCCGGCGCTGCCCCGTGGACCGCGCACATGTGGACCCGCCAATCGGGTGCTGCCACGTGGACCTCCGCCGGTCCACGCCCCCAGCGGTGCACCCCGGTCACAACACAAGCTTTCCGTGGACCTAGCCGCGTGCACCGGCCAATCCGGTGGCGCCACGTGGCATCCCCGCCGGTCCACGGCTCCCCCATGCACCAGAATTCCAATAAATCTTCCGGGAGTCCGTTTTTGGGCATCCGGACTCAGAATTTAGCAAACAAAAAGCCGTTTTCAAGGGTTTTTCCGCGCTGAATCCAAATCCACCCTCCGTTTGGCCTAAATCCTTTTCAAAAATTCGACAAAAGCAGCCGAAGGCCAACACAGCCAACAAAAGCTCACTGGGTCCATTTGTGGCATCCCTTTGATGCACTATGGGCCAAATACACTATCAACAGGTGTTTGCACAGTGGATTCACGGGAAAAAAACTGCATGGGCTTATGGGGTCCTACATCCGCCCCTCAAGCTCCCAAGGCTGACTAATACTTCCTCTAGAGACGCGATGCAATCCTCGGGCCTCTAACTAGAACAAAATAGAGGCGGGCACTCCAGAAAACCGCACCACCTCACACGAGTACAGCGGGCTAATTGCTAGAGCTACCAAGTAGTCTGTACCGGCAAAACATCCGCTCCACCTGGGCCCCCGGTAATCTAACCACCAAGTCCAAAGGCATAAAAGCTCAGTCCGAGTATCACCGCACTCCCGGGGTATTCCACAACCACGCTAGCTAAAAAGGCTGCGCACCCACGGCGGAACACTCGTTCCGCACGCGAAGTCGAAAGAAAAGAGGCAAAGATAGCCCCCAAGTAACCACGGCACACCATCTACACCTGGCCTAACCCCTCCCCAGGAGGACCGTCCTCGCGGCACAATCAACCGCCGCGAAAAAAAGAAAACCGAGCCGGCCAAACCGTCCTAAGTACTAAAACCATGTCCCATAACTAGGTTAAGACCATCAGGTCTACTGGTACCATCGAGGACTCAACTGCACCGGGCAGGACCAACAACACACCCCCACGCATCAAAGATCGGGAATATGAACCTCCCGTACACTAGGTAACCGTCCTACCCCCTAACCTATGCAAGGTAGTGAATACACTCCTAACAAATAACTAGGATGCTCAAGTGCAATACAATGCAGAACCTAATGCCGGCCAATAAAATAAAATAATACCTGTCACCACAAGGTCGGCTGCTGTAAAATCCTCCACCTGAGCAGCGTAGACCCGACTGCTCTGAGCCGGCGGCCGGTGATCCGCAGGATAAAAAGAAGGTGATCCGCTCGCTGGAGCATAAGACCGCTGAGCTGACAGCTGCTGCTGAGGCGGAAAAGGAGCCGATGCTGATGAGGGTGCCGCTGAAGTCGAAAGGGGGCACGAAGCTCGAATGTGACCCGACTGTCCACATTTATAACAACGACCCCACCTCTGATCGCAGGTGTGTGACAAGTGAGATCCTCCACAGAATATACATCTGTCTCTGTGGCAAAGCCGTGGCTGTCCCGCCGACTGCTGGCTCTGTATCTGCTGCTGAGATCCCTGCTGCTGCCGCGATGGCCTCTGGGATCCACTCCGCACGCCCACGGCTAGATAACTGAGGCCGCGGCGGTCTCCACTAACTAGTCTGTCCCTCATCCTCGGGTACTGGTCGTTTTCTAACGAAACTCGGTGCAACCATCCCGCCTCGCCTCGCCACCACTGTGTTGCCTCTCTCCACCCATTCGGCATGCTCGACGGCCTCCTTAAGAGTCTGGAGTCGCTGTGCATGCACCAGGGTATAAATCTCGCTGCGGAGGCCTGCCTCGAATAACTCGACCTGATGTGGCCCATCACGGGCGACATAGGGCACGCAGTTAAGCAACCGCATGAACTCCTGATGGTAATCCTGAACTGACCGGTCGCCCTGCTGAAGGTTCTTCAAATCATCCTCTAGTTTCCTCTTCATGCTGGTCGGAAAATAGGTATCCAATACCATATGCCGAAACTCGGACCAGGGTAACTGTCGAGAAATCTGAAACTCCCGTGGCTCCACCCGACGCCACCAAGTATCTGCATCTCCATCTAGGCAGTGTACCGCCATATGAACTCTGTACCTCGGGTCGATGAAGAAATCTCTGAAAATCTTCTCTATTGCTGATAGCCATGTCCCAACCTCCCACGGCTGCATATCCCGCCTCGAGAATCTAGGCGGTCCGTGCCGACAAAACTTATCAAGTTTGTCAGCAATATCCCTCGAGTCTGCACGCAAAACGGTGCACCTCCCTCGAGTCTGCACGCAAAACGGTGTATGTCCTCCAGACCTACACGCAAAATGGTGCACATTGTTAAAAATCCACATGCAAAACGGTGCGCGCCATTTCAACCTGCACGCAAAACGGTGCGCGTTAATTCAACCTGCACGCAAAACGGTGCACGTACCTCAAATCTGCACCCAAAACGGTGCACGCTCTACTGTAGGGTTGCACGCAAAACGGTGCATATTTTTCTAGCCCTGCACGAAAAATGATGTATAACATTAGAGACTGCACGCAAAACGGTGCGCGACAAAACGATCTGCACGCAAAACGGTGCACGTACCTCAAATTTACGCGCAAAACGGTGCACGCTTAACTGTAGGGTTGCACGGAAAATGGTGCATATTTTTCTATCCCTGCACGAAAAACGATGTATAATATTACAGACTGCACGCAAAACGGTGCACAACAACTCAATCTGCGCGTAAAACGGAGCACGTACCTAGAGTTGGCACGCAAAACGGTGCAATTTTTGACAACTTGCACGCAAAACGAGGCGCGCCAAAAATGCTCGTGACAGTTCGGACAGCAAAACGGCATAGTAAGGTTCGATCCCTAACACGCATAACGGCATGGGGTCAAATCCAAAATCCAAAAGGACGCCTCAAAACTGTGCCAAAAATATCGCCAAAAATAAATAAAAATGCGGAGCCTACCTCGATGCCATTGCGCCGCCAATCATGCTTTTGGAACATCTTGCGCGTTCTACGAGATCCACGGCGCGCCGCAGCACCCCTCGGAACCTCCTGCTCTCTCTCTCTCTCTCTCTCCTCTCTCTCTCTCTCTCTCTCTAATGTTCGGGGGGAAGGAGAAAGAAAGGGAGGAGGAGAAGGTGGATCCGCGGGGGAGAAAGGAAGAAAATAAAGAGAAGGGAAGAAGGAGGGGGGTTCATTGGACCCGGTCCACGGAACCCCCCAACAGTGTGGAACGCGCGCGCCAGAGAGAGATTTCGAATTTGAAATTCGATTTCTCCCCGAGGCGCGCCTCCTGCGCCACACGGCCTGCTGCGACCTGCAGCAGCCAGTGGGGCGCTGCCATGTGGCGCCTCACCGACCGTGCGCGCACATTTTTATCCGTTTTCATCTCGTTTTCTGTCCGTTTCTCGCCCGTTTGCGCCCAAATTTGACAGGCGGCTTCGTTACAGCTTAATTTACTACAAAAAATTTTAAATTTTCACTTTGGGCCATTTTTGGGTCACCAAAAGCCTCGCTGTATCTAGAATCATTGGCGGACCCCGTTCTCGCAATCCGGGAATCCGATCAACACGAAATTTTTACTGTGACCTTAAAACAATATTACGGAGCTCCCCGAATTTTCTTAGAATTTTCCGACACTGTTGGCGGAGCCCGTTCTCAATATCCGGCATCCGATCAACGCGAAACTTTTACTGTGGCCTTAAAACATATTTACGGGGCTCCCGTAATTTTCTCAGAATTTTCCGACACTGTGAATTTTTGCTAAAAATCTGGGCCCTCTTTCTCAAATAAAATTTTAGATCTCTCCATTTTAACCCGATTTGGGCCCAACTCGCCTCCAAATGTTCTTTACTTCCCCAACTTTCATAAAAATAGTATTTCATACTATTTTTATTTATATTTATTTATGTGCCGAAAATTCGGTACTTTACATTCTACCCCCCTTAAAATAAGTTTCGTCCTCGAAACTTGAATCACATCTCAGACTCAAATCTGATCGAGAGGGGGAAAATCTTGCTCTCACTACTGGGCTCACTGTATAACATGACCGGCATCAAATTGCCTGCTCGCCGAGGCTACACGAGCAACTCCTTCATGAATCCCTATCTCAATTCAGGGACAAACACAGACCTGGTGTCTGGCCACTTTCACCAAGTAGGTGAAAGACACAGTTGAGCACTTGCTCTTTCCATTGCCACGAATGACC
Source organism: Tillandsia fasciculata (assembly GCA_029168755.2). Lineage (NCBI taxonomy): Eukaryota > Viridiplantae > Streptophyta > Magnoliopsida > Poales > Bromeliaceae > Tillandsia > Tillandsia fasciculata. The sequence goes on along the minus strand of JAQOTM010000057.1, from coordinate 28,608 downwards.
CAGTCTCTTGTTGTGAAATTTTCTCTTTAATTCCGCCATCATTTTTCCACAACGAGGTTGCATCTGCAACCAATTACATTTACCGTATTTTCCGGTCACTCTGCTGCCTGATGTGGAGGGCAAAGGCCAATCCACGAGTTCGAGCTACTAGCTAACCCGTCTATTTTGGACTACTAATAAGTCCAAAGACCACGGTCCAATAGGGGCTTATAGCCCAAATGCTAGCCTAACACTGTGCAACGGCTCTCTCTAGCCCACAGATCCAAACGTCATACGGGTAGATCCTCAATTAGGATTACTACCCCAACACTCCCACTAGGAGCTACAGTACCTCGATCACTACTAGCTCTACTGCCTGGTCATATCACACTCTCAGTGTACTAATAGCCTCAATGCTCACACGTGGCATTCCACATTCCCGGGTCATCGCTCGGACTACCGCCCCGACCAAATCTCTATCATGCCCCGCCCTCAGGTCTTGGGCCGCTGTCTCTCACAGCCGACTGCGCCTGCCCACTGGGCTACAGGCCCACAGCCCATAAACATGGTCCAGGCACGGATCGTCCCCAAGCGAACCTGCTAATCGTCACCACGCGACCACTACGCTCACTGAGCAAAACCAACTAACAAGTCGTCAATCCACAACCCAAACTCTCTATCAACTTTGGCCACACTGGGCAAAGGCTAACGTGCCACCTAATCAGCTCTCTCTGACTAAACGATACTTGTGCTCCATGAGCACCCAAACAGTTGGGCATCCTTTGCCCCACGCTAACTTGCAAAAACCTAGTGTTAAGCAACTTGCTTATACACGCATATGACTCCTGTACACCTCCCCCAACTAGGTTGAGGCACCACAAATTACTGTCCACCAACTCTGGTGATTAACTCGCAAATCCTGCGGTGACAATCCTCGCCATTACACCGATCCATCAGAACGGCGCCACAAAACTCTCGCTCTTTCGAGAGGTTCCCGCATCTTGAAGCCTACTCTAGGCCTCACCAACACTACTATGCGGCAACCTAGCCACAATCACACGCCACACGGTCACTACCGTCATCAGGGGCGAACTCACGCCGCCTGGCCCGTAAATCTTTCTTGCCCTAACCCTTAGGGCACAGCAACTTGGCTCTCGCGACATAGCGATCACCATTTACCTCGCGAGTCGGTCTCTCACTGGACCTTACTAACCATACTTTGCCAGCAACCTAGCTGACGTAAGCGTAAAACACCTTATGCTGAAGGTGTAGGGTGCGCCGACAAAGCTCGGCGGCCACTGCCAGTCTCCCTACTGTCGCTCCTACATGCGGCGACGCCGTATACTCATGCGTCATTTATACAGCCTCAGCCGGCTGCGACATCAGCCACCGGAGCCTATTGATATGCTTCGACTGTCACATCGACGCCACACTTAGGTGTTGGAATCAGCTTTCCTGTCGGTGGAAAATTTTCGCTGACGGCAAGAAGCTTGACCTGCTGCTGGATCACACCAACAAGTGCGGTCACCTTCTATCGCAACTCGTATACCTTGTTTGACCCAGAGCCCTCTCGTGACTCGAGTCAAGACAGGTGCGTCTCCCTACGTGGTATCATCACTAATATGCATACCACACGAAATAACTAGCCCAATTTAACCATTGAGCAACGCGCAGTCCATATACCGATAAAAAGGCTCGTCGACCCAATCATGCGAAAGTATAAGAGGGTACTCCTTTTCATCTCCAACATTACGTTGTCGGCCGCCAACGTAATATCCGAAGAATGAAAGCTCGTCGCCCTCGATCAGTCCCAATATCCTTTTTGGGAACAACAATAACCAATCAAATACTTTCGCCAAATAATCCACACACTCTCTCGTGCTAATCCCTAGGGTCTCCCTAAGGTTTGCTAACCACCTAGGACTATTCCTAGGCTCCGATACCACTCTAATCTGTCACGCCCCGAGTCCGCCAATTTGTACGGTTCGGGCACGCCAACAGACCCACCAATCGGGTAAGACCCTTTTTTACCCGAAAGGAACGGTAACATCCATAATAACACAACCAGTGTATGCGGAAGCTCAATATCAGAGTACTAAAAATCACTACAAATTTAAACTTTCATTCAGTAACAAACAGTTAACACAGAAATGAAAGCAATACAAGAGTGAACCATAACTTAAATTGATTACACTTTACAATCCTGAACTTGCAAATAAAATTATTACAATTCTTTTTACATAAATTCCTCACCATACAAGGTTCACTCAAGAAATATAAAAATGGTACCTCTGCTAGACCCTCTAGGTCTCTATGCTGCTGGGCTCTTGCCCCTGTCGTATGCCTCGCCGTCTGCACCTGAACCGTCACGATCGCTGCATCCATACCCGAACCTGTGGGGGGGAGTCACCCAAGGGGTGTGAGAACTACATCTGAGTTCCCAGTGGGTTCAACCACCGAGAAAAAGTGTCCTACACCACTTGATCCAAAGGAAGCAATAATAATAGTGCTAGGAAACTAAAATCCTCAATATCAATGCAGCTATGCAATATAGTACATCACTGTCTGTATATACTCATCAACCCAGCACTACACTGTCTAGCCATACTAGGCTACAATATAATAGGTCACTACACTATCTGTGTATACTCATCGACCCAGTACTACTCTGTCTAGCCACACTAGGCTGCTAAGCACCAACTCGGCCACTATGCCGCTGTATACTGTTACGGCTTTTTGGTGTTGGCATATTTCGTGAGTCAAGTCAATGAGTTGAGTCGGAGTCTTAAAGGGATCAAATTGTCAATCAGCAATCAAAGACTTAGAGAAGATTCAACAAGAGCTCAAGTTGACACTCAGTGTTTTGAGTCTTGAAGATTGAAGGTGAAGAATTGTGGATCAGTTACATCAATCTCAAGAAGAAAGTATTCAAAAGGATCAGGTATGTTTAACTAAATAATTTTGGTGATCCGAATACTTTCTTATAGTGTAGAAACACTTGGATGAATTTTTAATTGCATAAAAATCAAAAACTGGACATGGGACATGTTCAGGATCCGGATCAGACAATCCAATCCGGATCCCGAAGGGTGGTTGTTCATTGGCAAATTCAATCCGGATCAAAGGCCAATTCCGATCCGGATCCCGAACATGGGATTTTGCTGAATTGTATGAACGATCCGGATCGGGCTTTGCAATCCGGATCCCGAACCCTGTTTTTCTGGAATTGTTTATCACGCTACGACGATCCGGATCGCAGTAAATCCGATCCGGATCGCCGTCCTGAAAATTTCCAGATAAGGTAAGTTTTTGATTCTTATCTCTTTCCAAAGGTTTCTAAACTATAAATAGACACTTAGGGTTTCTCAAGAACGTGGGAGAAATACCGAAAACACTTGAGAGCAACCCTAGAGGCTAGGTTTTTATCGTTCTTCTTTTTAGCCTCTTTTAGGTCAATTCGACGGTTCTTCCAAGATCTATCTTTTGTCGAATTGATCTAATCTTTGCTTAGAGATTTCTTTCTACGGTTCTTCAATGATAATCTAAGCAAAGGATCACCATCGAAGCCTATATTTCTTATCGGCTGAGTTTGCGTCGTGGATTCGACGTGGCACCGTGGATTCGGTGTGTTGAAGGCGTTTCGTGGATTCGAAACGTGTGCTCGTGGATTCGAGTGGCATTCGTGGATTCGAACGTGTGCAGTGGACGTGCAATCGGTGGAGCGCAAGGTCCGAAGAATTTGAAGGAGGGGTTTGAGTCCGTGGAGTCGGTAATCACCTTGTTATTCTTCTTTTCTTAGTGGATTGTTATTGCATGTTGGTCCCGTGGTTTTTCTCCTGGATTGGAGTTTCCACGTAAATCTCGGTGTGCTGTTTTTATTTTCCGCATTTGGTTTTTATTTTGCACTGAGATTTGATTTTTAAATATTACACCTATTCACCCCCCTCTAGGTGTTTGATAGTACCTATTTAGATCCTTGTGGATCCTAAATAAAAACCTACAATTGGTATCAGAGCGGGTTTTAGGTTTATCTATCATGTCGGGTGAAAGTGGTAATATTTTTAGACCTCCTCTTTTTGATGGGACCAATTATGCATATTGGAAAGTGCGGATGAGAGCTTTTCTCATCTCAATTGATGAGCGTGTTTGGCAAACCGTGGAATACGGTTGGGTGCATCCGGTTGAGGAAGTAGGAAATTCTACTACCCCAAAACCTCGCTCTAGATGGTCTAAAGAGGAAATCGAAAGATCTTCTTACAATGGGAAAGGTATGAACGCTTTATATAATTCTCTTTCCTCGACTGAGTTTACACGAATTTCCGCGTGTGAAACCGCGAAGGAAATTTGGGATATTCTCAAAATTACACATGAGGGTACTAATCTTGTAAAAATTCAAAAGCTCCAGATGCTTACAAGTCAATTTGACTCTATTCATATGGAAGAGCATGAATTGTTTACAGATTATTACACTAGACTTCAAGATGTAATTAATACATGTGCTAATTTAGGAGAAAAGATCCCGGAGTCGAAAATTGTAAGAAAGATACTTCGGACTCTTCCGGAACGGTTTAGGGCAAAGGTTACCGCCATTGAAACCGTTAGTCATCCGGATGAGATGAGTGTAGAGGAATTAGTAGGTGCTTTGCAAACTTATGAGATGACTTTTCCTACTAATCAAAATTCTTCCAAGTCTTCTTCTAAGCTTACAGGTATTGCATTCAAATCAACAAAGGAAGAAGATGGCGAATCGAGTTCCGACGATGAAATCTCTTTTGCCGATTTTGAAGAACAATTGGCGCGGATCACAAAGAAATTTCGTCGGAAGTTTTGGAAGAATCGAACCGATGGATCTTCATCCACGAAACCATCTAAAGGATCATCGGGTTCTAAATCCTCTAAACTCAAAGGCGTTGCAAAACCTTCTAAAGAAAAAGAAAAAGATGATTTCGAAGGGAAAATCCGATGTTATCGATGCAAAGGCTACGGCCATATTTCAACGGATTGTCCTTCTAAGAAATCATATAAAAAGAAGGCTTTGCAAGCGAAAACTTGGGACGATTCTAGTTTCGATGAATCGACCTTAAGTGAAGAGGAAAAAGAAAAAGTTGTTGCTTTTCATGCCTCTCAAATTCCCTCTTCTAATTTTTGCTTATCATCTTTAGTCACTGACTCTATTCCTTTGATTTTGCATGAAACATCAACATCCGATGGAGAGTCATCAAGTGAGGGGGAGTCGGACGAAGAAGAACTCGTTGAGGCATACCAACAACTTCTTGCGGATTCAAAGAAGATGGCCAAGCATATCAAGAAGTTGAGGAAGCAACGACTTGAAGTTCAAGACGAGAATCAAGCTTTAAAGATCAAACTTCATGATCTCGAGGAGGAACAAGGAAGGTTATTGGATAACAATAAATTCCTCCAAGAAAAGTTAAACCAATCGGAGACGAACGCAAAATCATATATGGACAAGATTGGTTTTCTAGAAAAACAGTTTGAAGAAATTCTTGTCACCAACCAAGTTTTGACCAAGCAAGTTCATCAACTCAAATCCGACATACAAAGGCTTTCAACCGGTTCCAAGAATCATGACCGTATGTCCGGATTAGGTCAATCAAGCAAGGTTGGTTTGGGATTCAAAAAGAACCAAACTGTGCATGCTTCAAGTTCCATAATGAAATTGAAGGAAAGAACTTGTCACCTATGTGGACTTGAAGGACATTTGGTGAAGAATTGTCCGAAAAAGAGAAAGAAAAATCCTTCGGCAACTTCTTCTACGGAGCGGACTCAACGGAATCAAAATACACATCAAGTCAAAGGAGTTCACTCAACCCACCAAAGGTCCGAGCCACATCATCAATCATACAAGTGGATCATTGCGAGGCAAAGACCTAAGGTGGACCAACAGTCAAAGCGGACAACCCCCGGCCACAACGAATCAAGACAACCCAAAATCCAACGATTTTGGATTCGGAAAGGTGATATCTTTCCTTGTCTTAAGTTCTAAATAGCTTATGACTGTATGTAATGCTTTGATTGGTTTTTCCTTCATATTTTTCTTAATCTTTGCATTACATGTTTTTCAATGCTCTTTGTTTTTATACTTTGTTTTTGAACAAAAGGGTTTTTATTGAACAAGTGCATTGAATAAAAAGGGCTTCACGTTCATTTATCAACTTTACTCCATAATCATAATATTGAAGATACTTCATTATAGGAGTTTTTGATAGTTATAAGCATCAAATTTTAGAAATCATGTGTGATCTTTAGATGCTTAATCTATCTCGGTTGTGTGAATTCTTTGTGACAACACAAGTTGAGCATTGGTTATATTGACTTTAATTGCATCTTTTCACGCATTTAGAAATCTATTATGCTTTTGACATCATAATATTTTGATGTTGCAATGATCATTTATGTTAATTAATTCATCTTTTAAGTGATCAAAGTCAATTTCTCTCTCAATGATCTCTTGGTATAGTCATTATCTTATTTGACTATTTAGTCGAGTATGAATGCGGGATCAATTTTTGGTTGAATACCTTATATATTAAATAATTGATAGCCAATTGAGGGGGAGTCAAAGAAAAGTAAAATGCTCAAAAGATGTGGAAAGAGTTACATCCCAATGAGGAGTGTGAAAACTACCACCACATGGAGGAAAAAGATACCCCATGTATGCCAAGCAATTTTTTTTTTAAAAAAAAATGATGATGAAATGCATGTTGAAATACTTGACTCTGTCAAATTTCAAGGTTGGTATAAGGTGGAATTTTTAACGAAAGATTCTCAAAGAGCCACTCTCTTCAACAGATTGTCTAGATATATTATTTAACTTATCTGGGATTTCAAACATCTATTGATCTTGGTATTTCATTTTCTTTACCAAATTGATGATTTGATAAAGGCATTACGCATAAGATCATGTTAGATGTGATTGAAGTTGTTCAACTTTAAGGGTTTTAATTTTCATAAATTTTTATTTCATTTTTGAGTATTTTTGATAGATTTGGTATAATCTATTTCTTGTTGCATGAAACGATGACTTTTGTTTAAAGTTGATGCGCTAAAGTGCTTACATACTTTTTCTGGTTTTTATGAAATTTTTCTAAATTATTCTGATGAAAGAAATTTGGATCACACACCTCAATCTCAAGAAAGGATAGAATTCAAGATTGATGTCATTTGGAAATCTCCGTAAGTCATCTTTGTAAATCCGTTACATCTTGATAGAGTTTGGATCTCAAGATTATTTTTGATGACTTGTGTTTGATGAATATAACATGAAAAACTGTTTATAATGTTTTATCTTTGTTTTTCATGATTTAGGAGTAAATCTTTTTAATTTTGTGAAATTAATTGGATTGAATGGCATCTGTGTGAATTCATTGTTTAAAGCACTTAAATTGATTTCTTGATGGAATACAAATCGGTATTTGAAAAGTTTTTAAAATTTGGATTTGTTTCAAGAATTTTTGATTTTTGCCTCTGGTACCGGTACGCAATCTGTTTTTGTTATATACCGGAACTGAGCTTTTATCTCTCTTTCTCTATGAACTAATGTTGTTAGATTTCCTTTTGTCTTGTATGTTCACTGTTTGACAATTTGTGACAAAAAGGGGGAGAAGAGAAATGACGGAGATGAGATCATCGAGATAGAGGACAAACAAAAAAAAGGGGGAGAATGGAAAATGATGATCGTATCACAAAGGGGGAGAACATAAATGCTCAAGACAGGGGGAGAACATGGAGAACATGGAGAACATGTTAGAGATGCTCAAGATAGGGGGAGACAAAGAAAAGATTGAAAGAGCCGAAAAACAAAAGAACCAAAAGGACGAATCAAATGTAGGATTTTAATTTCTAACGACTAACATTTGATTTTGTTTGGAGTTTTGTTTTGCAGGAATTACATCACTTTAAGACTCTAAGTCCTAAGTCATAGAGTTTGTTCTAGGACTATTTGGTTCAAATGTATTTTGTATTTATTGGATCTTTCACGCAAAGAAAATCAATGTTTTGGTGATGACATTGAATTTCGAATCTTTTGGTTTAAGATGAGTGACTTGAGCGTTTTTATGTATTTTTGGGTTTTGTCACGAAATTGCCAAAGGGGGAGATTGTTACGGCTTTTTGGTGTTGGCATATTTCGTGAGTCAAGTCAGTGAGTTGAGTCGGAGTCTTAAAGGGATCAAATTGTCAATCAGCAATCAAAGACTTAGAGAAGATTCAACAAGAGCTCAAGTTGACACTCAGTGTTTTGAGTCTTGAAGATTGAAGGTGAAGAATTGTGGATCAGTTACATCAATCTCAAGAAGAAAGTATTCAAAAGGATCAGGTATGTTTAACTAAATAATTTTGGTGATCCGAATACTTTCTTATAGTGTAGAAACACTTGGATGAATTTTTAATTGCATAAAAATCAAAAACTGGACATGGGACATGTTCAGGATCCGGATCAGACAATCCAATCCGGATCCCGAAGGGTGGTTGTTCATTGGCAAATTCAATCCGGATCAAAGGCCAATTCCGATCCGGATCCCGAACATGGGATTTTGCTGAATTGTATGAACGATCCGGATCGGGCTTTGCAATCCGGATCCCGAACCCTGTTTTTCTGGAATTGTTTATCACGCTACGACGATCCGGATCGCAGTAAATCCGATCCGGATCGCCGTCCTGAAAATTTCCAGATAAGGTAAGTTTTTGATTCTTATCTCTTTCCAAAGGTTTCTAAACTATAAATAGACACTTAGGGTTTCTCAAGAACGTGGGAGAAATACCGAAAACATTCGTGAGCAACCCTAGAGGCTAGGTTTTTACCGTTCTTCTTTTTAGCCTCTTTTAGGTCAATTCGACGGTTCTTCCAAGATCTATCTTTTGTCGAATTGATCTAAACTTTGCTTAGAATTTCTTTCTACGGTTCTTCAATGATAATCTAAGCAAAGGATCACCATCGAAGCCTATATTTCCTTATCGGCTGAGTTTGCGTCGTGGATTCGACGTAGCACCGTGGATTCGGTGTGTTGAAGGCGTTTCGTGGATTCGAAACGTGTGCTCGTGGATTCGAGTGGCGTTCGTGGATTCGAACGTGTGCAGTGGACGTGCAATCGGTGGAGCGCAAGGTCCGAAGAATTTGAAGGAGGGGTTTGAGTCCGTGGAGTCGGTAATCACCTTGTTATTCTTCTTTTTCTTAGTGGATTGTTATTGCGTGTTGGTCCCGTGGTTTTTCTCCTGGATTGGAGTTTCCACGTAAATCTCGGTGTGCTGTTTTTATTTTCCGCATTTGGTTTTTATTTTGCACTGATATTTGATTTTTAAATATTACACCTATTCACCCCCCTCTAGGTGTTTGATAGTACCTATTTAGATCCTTGTGGATCCTTATATAATAAAAAACCTACATATACAGGGTCAAACTAACCCGGCCACCTTGGCCACTCTATTTTTCTTTATTCTTTAGATTCTGGTGCTTTAGTTCAAGTTAACCCTCAGAAATTTCTTATCCAACGGGCCCCAGCCCGGTAGTCCTGCTACCATAAGATAAGATTTCTAAGGTTGCCGATAACACCCGCAAGTGTTACCCCGTCCTACGGAAGAAACATCCCGAACGGGTCTCTACCCGGGAGAGGGATACTGCCCGTACCTCCAACATGGGCTGGTTTCACCGTAGGTCCGCCCGTTTTATCTTTATATTTTCTTTCTTTTCTTTTTACTTTAGTTCTTAGCCTCTTTGCCTTTGAACACTTGCTTTCCTTTCTTATTCGAGCTTATAGCTCCCTTTTTGCCACTGGCAAATCACTTTCTCTTTTTTTTTTGAGCATTTAGCTCCTTGCTTTCACTTTTAGCCCTTCGAAAGTACCTCGTCCGACGGGTCACTGCCCAGGGAGTCCTGCTCCACTTGACGAGTCTCAAATTCGAAGGCGCCATTTACATTTTCTTTATACTTTTAGCCACTTTTAGCTTGCTTTTAATCTTTGCCTTTTTGCAACAATTTTTCCTCTTATCCTAGGTCTTGCAATAAGGATAACCAGAGAGTCTCCTGGACTCTTAAACATTTCACTTTTATTTCTTTAACTCAAATTGAAGTTAAAGTTAATATCCATTTGCCCAGACACCCTATGACTTTCTAGGGTTATATTTGATCAACTCTTTAACCTTGAGATCTTATCCCACTTTCCTGATTCCTCATCGAATCCTAGAGTTAACTTAACTCTATTTTCCTGTTCCACTATTAACTTAGAGTTGCACTGACTCTAATTTCATGTTCCACTATTATCTTGGAGTTACATTGACTCTAACTTCCTGTTTTCCCTTTCATGTCTCCACACTTGATCCATTTTTCCATTCTCTTGACTCCTTACTGAATCCTAGAGTCAACTTGACTCTATTTTTTCTGTCTGTGAGTTTAAACTCTTCTAGCTCAACCTAGGTTCCCTTTACCTAAGTTCCATGTCATACTTGTCCTAGAGTTCCCTGACTCTATGTTGAACACTAGTTCTCCTTAGGTTTCCTTTACCTAAGTTCCATGTCATATACATCCTAGAGTTCTCTGACTCTATGTTGATCACTCTATCCAGTGTCCTTAGGTTGTCACCTAAGACCATACCACTCGTCCAATCCTAGGATAACTCCTAAGTTGATGTCACTCATCAAACCCCTATACTAGGTTTTCTCCTAGTCTACTACCAACATGTCCTTTTCCTTGATGTCACATGATTCCTAGGGTTATACCCTAACATGATCACAATCATAAATAGCTAATCATTTTTATGCATGCAATTATTTCCATCTCATTCATAAAATAGTATTTACTTCTACCCATGTATATTCATCATATAACTTTGGCAACCAGCAGTTGCACTTTTCATCTGTGTCCATTTACACCTGCACAATTTTATTCTCTATCTCTGGCAACTAACAGTTGCACTTTTCATCTGTATCCATTTACACATTAATCATGATTACCTAACGCCTCTAGCAGGCTACAATCATGCTTCTAAATCGAAAAGCAAAGGAGCAAGGGAGAGGTCACCCAATTTCGGCAGAATCCCCCACCTTGTAGTGTACCCAATTGCTTGTAGACACTTGCAATTGGTCTCCGCGCGATTCCACTTGTTTCCTCGAGATTGCAAGCAAAACGATGCACATCCCTCGAGTCTGCACGCAAAACGGTGCACCTCCCTCGAGTCTGCACGCAAAATGGTGTATGTCCTCCAGACCTACACGCAAAATGGTGCACATTGTTAAAAATCCACACGCAAAACGGTGCGCGCCATTTCAACCTGCACGCAAAACGGTGCGCGTTAATTCAACCTGCACGCAAAACGGTGCACGTACCTCAAATCTGCACGCAAAACGGTGCATGCTCTACTGTAGGGTTGCACGCAAAACGGTGCATATTTTTCTAGCCCTGCACAAAAAATGATGTATAATATTAGAGACTGCACGCAAAACGGTGCGCGACCAAACGATCTGCACGCAAAACGGTGCACGTACATCAAATTTACGCGCAAAACGGTGCACGCTTAACTATAGGGTTACACGCAAAACGGTGCATATTTTTTTATCGCTGCACGAAAAATGATGTATAATATTAGAGACTGCACGCAAAACGATACGCGACAAAACGATTTGCACGCAAAACGGTGCACGTTTAACTGTAAGATTGCACGCAAAGTGGTGCACTTTTTTTCTATCCCTGCACGAAAAACGATGTATAATATTAGAGACCGCACGCAAAACGGTGCGCGATAAAACGATCTGCACGCAAAACGGTGCACGCTTAACTGTAAGGTTGCACGCAAAACGGTGCACATTTTTCTATCCCTGCACGAAAAATGATGTATAATATTACAGACTGCACGCAAAACGGTGCACAACAACTCAATCTGCTCGTAAAACGGAGCACGTACCTCGAGTTGGCACGCAAAACGGTGCAATTTTTGACAACTTGCACTCAAAACGAGGAGCGCCAAAAATGCCCGTGACAGTTCGGACAGCAAAACGGCATAGTAAGGTTCGATCCCTAACACGCATAACGGCATGGGGTCAAATCCAAAATCCAAAAGGACGCCTCAAAACTGTGCCAAAAATATCGCCAAAAATAAATAAAAATGCGGAGCCTATCTCGATGCCATTGCGCAGCCAATCATGCTTTTGGAACATCTTGCGCGTTCTACGAGATCCACGGCGCGCCGCGGCACCCCTCGGAACCTCCTGCCTCTCTCTCTCTCTCTCTCTCTCTCTCTCTCTCTCTCTAATGTTTGGGTGGAGAAGAAAAGGGAGGAGGAGAAGGTGGATCCGCGGGAGATAAAGGAAGAAAATAAAGAGAAGGGAAGAAGGAGGGGGATTCATTGGACCCGGTCCACGGAACCCCCATTGGGGAACCGCCACGTGGCGGTCCACTTCTTGTGGAGCGCGCGCGCCAGAGAGAGATTTCGAATTTGAAATTCGATTTCTCCCCGAGGCGCGCCTCCTGCGCCACACGGCCTGCTGCGACCTGCAGCAGCCAGTGGGGCGCTGCCATGTGGCGCCTCACCGACCGTGCGCGCACATTTTTATCCGTTTTCATCTCGTTTTCTGTCCGTTTCTCGCCCGTTTGCGCCCAAATTTGACAGGCGGCTTCGTTACAGCTTAATTTACTACAGAAAATTTTAAATTTTCACTTTGGGCAATTTTTGGGTCACCAAAAGCCTCGCTGTATCTAGAATCATTGGCGGACCCCGTTCTCGCAATCCGGGAATCCGATCAATACGAAATTTTTACTGTGACCTTAAAACAATATTACGGAGCTCCCCGAATTTTCTCAGAATTTTCCGCCACTGTTGGCGGAGCCCGTTCTCAATATCCGGCATCCGATCAACGCGAAACTTTTACTGTGGCCTTAAAACATATTTACGGGGCTCCCGTAATTTTCTCGGAATTTTCCGACACTGTGAATTTTTGCTAAAAATCTGGGCCCTCTTTCTCAAATAAAATTTTAGATCTCTCCATTTTAACCCGATTTGGGCCCAACTCGCCTCCAAATGTTCTTTACTTCCTCAACTTTCATAAAAATAGTATTTCATACTATTTTTATTTATATTTTTTTATGTGCCGAAAATTCGGTACTTTACATTTTACCCCCCTTAAAATAAGTTTCGTCCTCGAAACTTGAATCACATCTCAGACTCAAATCTGATCGAGAGGGGGAAAATCTTGCTCTCACTACTGGGCTCACTGTATATCATGACCGGCATCAAATTGCCTGCTCGCCGAGGCTACACGAGCAACTCCTTCATGAATCCCTATCTCAATTCAGGGACAAACACAGATCTGGTGTCTGGCCACTTTCACCAAGTAGGTGAAAGACACAGTTGAGCACTTGCTCTTTCCATTGCCACGAATGACCCAGTCTCTTGTTGTGAAATTTTTCTCTTTAATTCCGCCATCATTTTTCCACAACGAGGTTGCATCTGCAACCAATTACATTTACCGCATTTTCCGGTCACTCTGCTGCCTGATGTGGAGGGCAAAGGCCAATCCACGAGTTCGAGCTACTAGCTAACCCGTCTATTTTGGACTACTAATAAGTCCAAAGACCACGGTCCAATAGGGGCTTATAGCCCAAATGCTAGCCTAACACTGTGCAACGGCTCTCTCTAGCCCACAGATCCAAACGTCATACGGGTAGATCCTCAATTAGGATTACTACCCCAACACTCCCACTAGGAGCTACAGTACCTCGATCACTACTAGCTCTACTGCCTGGTCATATCACACTCTCAGTGTACTAATAGCCTCAATGCTCACACGTGGCATTCCACATTCCCGGGTCATCGCTCGGACTACCGCCCCGACCAAATCTCTATCATGCCCCGCCCTCAGGTCTCGGGCCGCTGTCTCTCACAGCCGACTGCGCCAGCCCACTGGGCTACAGGCCCACAGCCCATAAACATGGTCCAGGCACGGATCTTCCCCAAGCGAACCCGCTAATCGTCGCCACGCGACCACTACGCTCACTGAGCAAAACCAACTAACAAGTCGTCAATCCACGACCCAAACTCTCTATCAACTTTGGCCATACTGGGCAAAGGCTAACGTGCCACCTAATCAGCTCTCTCTGACTAAACGATACTTGTGCTCCATGAGCACCCAAACAGTTGGGCATCCTTTGCCCCACGCTAACTTGCAAAAACCTAGTGTTAAGCAACTTGCTTATACACGCGTATGACTCCTGTACACCTCCCCCAACTAGGTTGAGGCACCACAAATAACTGTCCACCAACTCTGGTGATTAACTCGCAAATCCTGCGGTGGCAATCCTCGCCATTACACCGATCCATCAGAACGGCGCCACAAAACTCTCGCTTTTTCGAGAGGTTCCCGCATCTTGAAGCCTACTCTAGGCCTCACCAACACTACTATGCGGCAACCTAGCCACAATCACACGCCACACGGTCACTACCGTCATCAGGGGCGAACTCACGCCGCATGGCCCGTAAATCTTTCTTGCCCTAACCCTTAGGGCACAGCAACTTGGCTCTCGCAACATAGCGATCACCATTTACCTCGCGAGTCGGTCTCTCACTGGACCTTACTAACCATACTTTGCCAGCAACCTAGTTGACGTAAGCGTAAAACACCTTATGCTGAAGGTGTAGGGTGCGCCGACAAAGCTCGGCGGCCACTGCCAGTCTCCCTACTGTCGCCCCTACATGCGGCGACGCCGTATACTCATGCGTCATTTATACAGCCTCAGCCGGCTGCGACATCAGCCACCGGAGCCTATTGATATGCTTCGACTGTCACATCGACGCCACACTTAGGTGTTGGAATCAGCTTTCCTGTCGGAGGAAAATTTCCGCTGATGGCAAGAAGCTTGACCTGCTGCTGGATCACACCAACAAGTGCGGTCACCTTCTATCGCAACTCGTATACCTTGTTTGACCCAGAGCCCTCTCGTGACTCGAGTCAAGACAGGTGTAGTGATCCGACCCTTAGGGGTATTTTTGAACTCACATGTAATTGCTTAAGCCTCAAGCGAAATAAAATTATTTAATTTTTGAAGGTCGACCGGGGCGGGGTGCGTGTATTTTTCTGCGATAGAGCGCGGAAAATGATGACCGACGGTGCGATCGGATTCGAAATCCGATGTCGGGATCTCCCGGAACGGGATCCTTAGTGACGCGGAGATTAGTCACGCATCGGAATCCGTGCAAAATATCTTGCACCCGTAGGAGATAAGGTGGGTTATCTCGTAGGAGATAATTAATTAATTAAGTAATTAATTATCCGATGACGGAAGTTTGAATTCTCTTACGTACGAATTAAAGGGGAAAATTAATGGTGCGTATTTAAATTGGGAATTTATTTCCCAAGATTATTTAATGAAGGGGATTAAATAATCGGTGACCAGGATTTAAAAGGCGGGGATTTTATCTCATAAATTAGATTTTTGATAGAATCCGGATATTTGCGGATTTTCCCTCTTACGTACGTATGAGATAAAAACGATAAATAAAAAGTGGGAATTTATTTCCCATGATTATTTAATGAAGGTGATTAAATAATCGGTGACCAGGATTTAAAAGGTGAGGATTTTATCTCGTAAGTCAGATATTTATTTGAGAAATAGAAACCGGATATTTTTGGGTTTTTCCTGTTACGTACATGTAAAATAAAGAGGGAATTAATTAATTAGAGTCAAAAATATTCGAGGAGGATCTTGACGGTGCGTACGTATGAAATAAGATAAAAAGGGATAAATAAATAACGAGATTTATTTATTCCCCCGTATACCGAATGGAAACCCTAATTTAAAATACCGCCTTCTCAAAACCCTCCTCTTTCGTGCGTACCGAAAACCAACGAAACCCTAGTTTGAAAAGAGAGAAAGGAACCGAGAGAAAAAGGAAAAGGACGGAACCCTAACCAAAGAAAGGAAGGAAGAAGCGGAGGAACCCGATCGCCCCGATTTACGTGCCGGAGATCGGAGAACGAGACGCCATCGTCTACGGGGAGCGGATCCGGATCTCCGACGCCGCGAGAAACAAGATTGGATCTTTTATTCCGATAAATTTAAGGTTAGTTATCATCGTTTCGTTTGTCTAATTAATCGGGGGTCTTCCGCGTTCTTGTAAGGTCGTTTCAATCGGTACATTGATCACGGGTTTTCGATTTTGGTTTTCGATCAATGTCTTGTTCGTTTTCTTGATCGGATGTGATCGATGATTTTTATCGGTCTTGATCGGAGGGTTGATAGATGTTTTGGATATTCGTAGATCAACGGTTTAATCGTTAGATTTACCGGGAATTTTTTCGGATATTTTGGGCGTGTTTCGTCGGGACTTAGTGGGTTAATGGGAGGCCGCCGCCGCCGTTTTTAAACAGGAGGCCGCCGCCGCCGTTATCATGGTCGCGGGGTCTGCGCCGGAGTCGCACGGGAGCGAAAACGAAGGAGAAATCGCGAAACGGGAGCAAAAACGGCGAAGAAAAACCCGGAAAATAGGGTTTACTGTTCAAACACGGCCGGCGGTCCACGGGCCGGGGTGTGCACCCGGTGCACGCCCCGCAGCGCGGAAGCCACGGGCCCGGTGCACACAGCCGTGCACCGGCCCGCGCGGTGCACGCTCTAGGCGTGCACCCGTTGCACGCCTCCGCACCGGAAAGCATGAACCCGGTGCACGCTTTGAGCGTGCACCGGCCCGGCCCAAACCGCGCGGTGCACGCTTCCTGCGTGCACCCGGCGCATGCCGCCGCCGCCTGTCGCCGTAAACCCGGTCCACGGTTGCCCCCGTGCACCAACCGACAGCCCGAAGTTCATTTGCTCCGTTTTTGCCCGTTTTTCCACCGTTTTGAGCGCCGTTTTCGCCGTTGGGATCGTTATTTCCGTGGTTTCCTTGGCATGGCCACTTGGGATCTTCTTGGTCACTATTTTATTATGTTGGGTGCCGCGCGGGGTTCCGGTTTTCGGCGAACCGGACGGTGTTGGACTTTTCCGTCAAAAAGAGTAAATTGGGTCTTCTGTTTTGGGATGTTAGTACACGTTTGTGACTATTATTATCCGTGCGGACTTGCTTTAGGTCCAGGGGTGCAGCGGGAGAGCGCGAAGGATACAGGTGTTCCGATTGCTCTCCAACAAGGTAGGTAGGGTTGCTATAAGTGCAACAAGTGCAGTAAGTGCATCTATCGTCATTAAAAATGCTCTCAATTTACCTAACAAAGTAGATGGACAGTTTAACCCTTCGCATAATTGGATTTTTATCTAACAATGTAAGCGGCTGCGGTCGCGGTGCTCACTACACGCCGATCTCGGCAAATCCGGTTTCGGATGCTGCACGTACACAGGCGGATTGGCCTCCGCATGGGTGTACTTTTCCGGAAGAGTGGTCTTTTTGACCCGTGTGCCTCACAAAGGAGTGGGAGCCGTGAGGACCTCCTTGCGCCAGCTGGAACGGCACACCAGCACCGCGAAAAGGGGGTAAAAGCATCAAAAGGTGACTGTGAAGACCCGGATCTTCGTGGTCATTACAGTGTGATCGACAGCTTGTGGAGGCCAATTTCTGTGGATAGTGTTGGTTGCGCGCAAATCGGACCCAAGAAACGGACTCAGTGCGAGAAATAGATTAAGATCGCCTATTTGGGAGTTCGTCGAAAAATAAAGGTGGTTTCGCGCAAAACGGATACCGTATTTGGATTCAGCGCGGAAAAACGATCAAAACGACTATTTGGTTGCTTTATTTGGAATTTTGGACTCCGGAATTGGACTCAGCGCGCAAAAATAGCAAAAAGAGGCATTTTTGGAGCAGTTTTGGACTTTATTCAGGCGGCCGGTCCATGGGGGTCTGCGCGTGCACCAGGCGCACTGGCCACTCGGCCTTCCACGCGGCGGCACAGGAGAGGAGGGCGCGGGCCACGCGGCGCGCCTGCGTTGCGCAGAGCGCGCCCACGTGCGCGCGCCGTACTGCGCGTCCCCGCGCAGGGGACACGCGGCGCCACGCCAATGGCGGGCGCCGCGTCTGGCGTGGCCCCATCCGGGCCATCCGCCCGGGGGCGGGGCGCCCGGATGGGCGCCACGTGCCCCCGCCTGGGGCGCGGGTTGGGCCGGCGCCGGGCCGGGCCCGGTACTGTGCTTAAGCACAGTACCATTTCCCCCCCCCACTTTGTTCTTTTCTTCTCCTTCTTCTTCTATTTTAGGGCTCCTACCTCCTCCATCCTCCTCTTTTGGTGCTTCCCACCTTGGGGACTTCTACAGAGGAATCACATGCAACCCTCCTTCATCTTCATCAGCAAAGAGATGGACAAAAGGGGCTTCATCACCATCATCTTCTCCATGAGGCAAGCATCACCATTGTTGCTGTTGGTGGACCTTCCCGTCGCGTTTCAGTACGAAAATTCCCCAGGACTCATTTCTTGGAGTTTCGAGCTCATTCTTGGTTCTACGTTTTCACAAGAGGTAAGGCTACAATCTTTGTATTCAACTCTCCCACCAGATCTCATGTTTTTATAGAGTTTTAAGGCCATCTTTGGAACCCTTTATTTCAGTCTGGAATCCTGAACAGTCCTCAGTGTTTTGGCCTTTCTGGGCAGTAGGATGGGAATATTTAGATGATTTTTGCGGGGAAATTTCCAGGACTCGAAGATCTACAATATTGGTATGTATCATTTTCCCCAGATCTGAGTTTTTATTAGGGTTTATTCATGATCTTTGGAGCACCTTGCTGCAGTCCTGTACAGTTGGAACTTGGTGATAGTTCAAAGTGTTTATGGGTTTTCTCCTTCATCCGAGCACGAAAATTGGAGTTCTTTAGCTCAATTTGTATCTACTCTCGACAAGGAATCCAATGGTACCTCTCTTGCAGGATTTGGAGCACGTTTGATTAGGTAACTTTAATGATCTTCTTAAGTGCGATTATATGGTTTACTGCAGTCCCTGTTTTAGTTTTGATTTGAGCAATGCACCTTAAAATGCAGATAACTTTGTGGATATAAGGTCTTTTTCTGAAATTCAAGTTGGTACTTCTTCTTAACCTCAAGGTGAGCAAATTCTCTTTTATGATCTGTGGATGAATCCCTTTGGAACAGCCCCTAATTAAGCTTGGAAATGCTAGCAAGTTTATGTTAGCGGTTTTTGGACAGCATTGTGATTTTGCTTCATTTGAATGTTAAGGGAAATTAAGGATAGATTTTTGAGGACTTGAAGATGTTTGTATGAAAGAGGAGATCTTTGTTTTACTGTTGGAGACTTCATTTTGAGGTATTTGAGGTTGCACATACCTTTTATTTAATCTTGTTGCACTTGCTGAAATTCTGGAATTTGAGTGCGCAGTGTGCATTGTTTCAGTGATTGCGCCCAATTCGTGAGGCGGATTTGGATGATTTTCGCGGCATCGGTCTCCTGGGAGGATAAGGATTACTCACGCCAAATTTCAGCTACAGCGGGCAGCGGATCGTCAAGTTCCAGGTGGGTGGTTGTGCTTTGCCGAAAACGACGATTTACCCACTCGGGCCATTGGTTTCCCTCATGGCATAGTTGATTGTTGTTCTCTTCTTCTTGGTATAATATGCTTGGATATCCATGTTTAGATTAAGTTAATTGATCCTTAGCTTATGCATGAATAAATGATTAGTTGGTTGAAATTATATTATCTCATATGAAGTTGATATTAAGTGATCATCCTTAAACCTATTCTATGTGAGGGTAATTAGGAAACTAATCTTCAACCTACACCTTGTGATGAATGGTTAACATAATTATGTGAGAATGATGGTGATAGTTATATGTGAATGGTTGATTGATTTATGTGAGGACTTGATGGGGTTATGTGAGAAGTGCTTGGTTGCTTATGTGAGAAGGACTTGGTTGATCTATTTGAGAATGGCTTATATGAGAGTAGTTGGTTTGGTAATCCTTAGCCTCCACTTTGTGATATGAATTATAATTGTTGATCCTCAACCTTCAATGTGTGATGTTGAGCATAGATGTTGATTCATAGCCTATCTATGTGAGAATAATGAGTTGATTGATCTTTGATCTAGTTTATGTGAAAATGGGTGTTGATGTTGGTTATTGATCTAGTTGATGTGAGAATGACCTATGCTTTTGATTCCTAGTTCATTCATGAAAAGATGGTTATCATTGTGAGTTGAGGCCTATTCCTTATGAGACTAAGCTTTGTTCATGACTCCTAGTTCCTCCAAATGAGATTGGATGTTGTTGGTAGATCCTATGTTCATCCTATGTGAGATCAATGAAAGTTGTTGAACCTTAGTCTATTCATTGGTGATACTTGATTGAATGTCCATGTTTAAGTGATGTTAAATGATCTTTAGCATATCCATGTGAGAATGTGAGGTTGATAAGT
Organism: Tillandsia fasciculata; assembly: GCA_029168755.2. Classification (NCBI taxonomy): domain Eukaryota; kingdom Viridiplantae; phylum Streptophyta; class Magnoliopsida; order Poales; family Bromeliaceae; genus Tillandsia; species Tillandsia fasciculata. The sequence continues at coordinate 8,284 of JAQOTM010000057.1, read as the reverse complement.
GTTGTACTCCTTTAGGTGATGTTAATGATTAATGATGCTTTTAACCTATATTCTGTGTGAGTTACTCCTTATGAGAGTATATACTATTCATGATCTAATCTGTGTATGAACACCGTTAAATGCCTTTCTTTCATTCTACATGAGGACACTTGCATGCTTGTATGGATATCTAGATAGGCCACCTTTTTCTGCTACACTTTCATATTGGGACATGACTTAGGAGAAACCATGTTTAGTTGTTCTCCTTTCTATTCAGTTGCATATTGCTCGAGTTAGAGCAGGGGTATGGGATAGTGTAGTCGAGGTCATCGAGTCGGGGTCAGACTAGACTCGATTATGGATCGTGGGGCATTGTGGTAACCGCGGACAGTAGGCGGTTAGCCAGATGTTGATTACTTTATCAGATTGGACTTGAGGGATTGTTGCGGCGACCGCGGACATTGGGCGGTTGACCGGATATTTTATTATTGCATCAGATTGGGTATCAGATTACTCTAGTGGATGGAGTTTCCCACTTATTGAGTATTATTGCACCAGATTGGGGATCGGGGTTTCATTAGTGGATGGATTTTCCCACTTTGATCATAGTCATGATAAAAGTCCTGCTATACTGAGATACTGGTTACTGTGATACTTGTTACTGAGATACTATACTCGTGTGGGTCGCTCCCCTCGAGTGCCACTCCGGAGGTAGGCTTTTCGGACCCAGCCTTGTGTGCCGGTCTGATACTGATGTTGGGATGCGAGCCGTGCGGGCCGATCTCGCGGTTTCCAGCCTTGTGTGCAGATTCCGCTGATGTTGGGATGCGAGCCGTGCGGGCCGATCCCGCGGTTTCGAGCCTTGTGTGCAGATTCCGCTGAGCAGGCAATGCCAGTTGTACTGGTGCCACATGATTGGGTATTTGGACAGATACGGTTTTCTGATGCATTCATACAGTCATCTCTTTAGATACTGCATTTAGAGGCATACTAGTGGTAGCTTCCTCTTATCATTATTTCCGTTTATAGCTTACCACCTCTCTTACTCCTTCTCTTGCCTCTGGTAGACTTAGTGGGTACGTCGGGGTTTGAGGCTTTACCCACAGGGGGAGGCTACTGGTTTTACTAGTGGTTCTCACCCCCATTGTTGTTTTTCTCCTTTTCCTCCCTTTGTTTTGCAGTGTCTGCTGCGGGGGTTGCTGACCTTTCAGTTGACGGTTCGAGGCGAGGGAGTCGCGAGATAGATCCCTACCAGTGCTGATTTCTACAGTGGGATAGATGTACCAACCCGGATTGTGGGTTTCACTGTACACAGTTGTATTTTATTATTTCAGTTTATCTCCCTTTTTGGATTTATAGATGTTGTATAGGTGGCTTTTACTTGTATTACAGTTTTGGTGGACCGGATTATTGTATCATCATTTATGGGAGATGGATATTGTACCCTTATTTTTCAGTTGTACAGTGATTCAGGTTTTTATTACAGCAGTTTTTCTTCAGCTCTGATATTTGTTTAGCTGTTAGATGGTACTTTGCAGGTTGGACGCTTCGCCTATGCGGGATTTCGCATAGGTGGCGGATCTGTTGGCGAGCCCGGGGCGCAGTTTCGACCCCGGGGCGTGACAGATTAGAGTGGTATCAGAGCCTAGGATGTAGGTCATTACGGACTTAGAAACCCTAGGCTTGTGGTTGGACCTTAGGATGACTACGTGAGAGTCGTGACTTACAGCGAGAGTCCTGATTGAGTTTTAGACCTCTTCCAAGGGACGGGACGAGTGATTGGCATGTTTATTCTCCTAAGCGATTATGTTGGCTGCAGACAACATAATGTTATGGAATGGGTGACATGTCTTAGACTTTCGCTGGATTGGGTCGAGTGCTTGTTGTGTGTTCTGTTGTGCGGTTTGTCGCAGTGAGTGGTGTCTCCCTGACACAGAGTCTGATCCGGGTGCACCCCATTGCAGCTTGTGGGCCAGGATAGGCAGTTTTGGGCAGGATACCCAGATTGAGGTCTGAGAGCTCCGGACCCAGATGACAGGATTGACAGTGGCATATCAGCGGCGGAGTGAGCAGTTGAATAGGATGATACAGTTGTTGGAGCAGTGGGCACCTCCGATAGTGCTTTCTGTCGAGACCAACTCCTTTGTAGTATCCTCAGTGGCAACGAATCCTGTGGCGCCGATTGAGCGAGCAACCCCCTCGGTGTCGACTTTTAGTGTTGAGGCACCGAGGCAGGGTGGACAATTGATAGCAGATGAGCAGTGGGACGTCATTGATTGATTGAGTCAGCTTTGGCTGTTTGACCTATCCCGACTCGTAGGATTGAGTTTGGAGCCTTCGGAGGCAGAATTGTGGTTGGTGGTGATGTACAGACTATTCGAGAGCCTTTTATGCCTGAGGGTTTAGGCAGTTGTTGAACTGCACGCTCCTCGTTAAGAGGGACGAGGCGCATGGGACGTGTGTGTTGGATTAGAATTACGCCAGGATACCTTCTTGGCTCATTTGGTCCCTTTGACTTCAGATTTTGGATGCCCCGATGGAGCATAGCGTTGTAGTTCCTTTGGACAGATGGAGGCACTCGGTGCCAGTTGATGGAGAGCAGACTAGTAGGAAGAGGCCTTCTCGATTCCTTTTCAGAGTCGTGGACTTCTGAGGTGCCAGAGGTTGGGTGGACCCCGATGGCAGCATCTGCATCTGTATCAGAGTAGCGCAGCGGAAGCGTGATGGGTTGCGATCATTGCCGGAGTATGAGTGGAGGCAGAGATGGTGCTTCCTTTGGGGATAGTCAGGATATTCTCAGACAGATTGAGCGACGACTATTAGCGCTGACAGTTGAATCTGTGCAACCTGGCCGGAGGGCGTCCCATTAGTGGGATGTGTCGTCGCAGGTATGATTTCCTTTACAGCCATCTGGGTCAGAATGAGGTGCACGCCTGCACGGACTAAAGGTAGAGTTGCTACCGCGTGCACTTGAGATATAGATCCTTGTTTAGGATGTGCACGTGGAGGAGATTTGTGGAATATGTCCAGTGCAGTTAGGCCGTGGGTTATACCCGTTGACTAGCTGGTCTTGTGGCAGCCCAGGATTTTCGACTCGGTGTATTGGATTGGTCGGTGTGGCATCTTGCAATTTGTAATTGTGGGGTGAGGACTGTGAACTTCTGTGAGTTGGACAGAAAGAGTTGGTTTACAAGTGTTGGTAGATTGCACTTGTTGCATCGACAGTGTGCCAATAAGAGTCAGGCAGATGATGAACCAAGGATGTATTGCCCAGCTAGTGACTGTGATAAAGGTGCCTACGGCGGCCCCGGGACTCAAGGGTGTCCTTAGTGCCCACGGGTTCTCGTATATGAGTCCACCTGAGTTGATGAGAATGCCGCCGGGCAAGGAGATTGAGATTGTTATTAACGTGGTTCTAGGAACCGCGTCGATATTGAAGGCACCGTATTGGATGGCACCAGCACAACTGAGAGTTGATGGTATAGTTACTGATTATGATGGATAAAGGGGTTGTAGACCCGATGTGTTACCAGATGGAGGAGACGTTGGATCTTTCGTCCTGTCAGCAGTGATTGAGTTGTAGTGATGCCCCCACGGTAGTCTTGGATATGTGTAGATGTTTTTGGGCCGGTGTGCAGTGCAGAGCTTGAGCAATGCTTGCGCAGTAAGCGCCATTACTGGAATGGATGAGATGATTAGGACCAGGGATCGTGCCCCAGAGTGATCCGTTCCAGATTTTGGTTTCAGTCGAGCAACCCACACTGATGGATGAGATCAGTGAGTGTTGAATTAAGGGTCCCAGTAGATGTAGAACAAGGACAGAATAACTGCCACAGCAGGGACAACTTCAACTCTTCGTTATTTTTCGGTGGTTCTCCAACTCAGAGTTGTAGTTGTTGATGTTTCTGATATTGGACTCCCTTTTTATATGGATAATTGTGAGGGTGTACTTCAGGTTTCTTGAATGAGTTGGTTTTGAGGAGGAGATTTTGGGGGTGTTGTGGATCAGTAGTTACCAGTTATTTCTTCTTTTCCCCGTGACATGTTGGAATCCTTGTCGTTGTCCATGTCTCCGCTTAGAGGTGATATGTTTGGTTTGCCCGTCGATGTTTGACTCGCTCCACTTGAGACTAGTAAGTGTCTGGAGTGCTGGAGGCACCGTTGTGGATTATGGCTCGAGAGATGAGGAATGGCACAACTAGGCCATGTCGTATAGGCGGTTGATGTTGTTGTGGAATAATCACGGAAAGCGAGTGACGCTTTGAGAGCTGGTGACGAGGATGTTGGATATTTGCCCTTCTGATTTGAGACTTCTTTTGAGCTATGTTAGTTTCGAGGACGAAACTTTCTTTTAGTGGGGGAGGATGTGAAGACCCGGATCTTCGTGGTCATTACAGTGTGATCGACAGCTTGTGGAGGCCAATTTCTGTGGATAGTGTTGGTTGCGCGCAAATCGGACCCAAGAAACGGACTCAGTGCGAGAAATAGATTAAGATCGCCTATTTGGGAGTTCGTCGAAAAATAAGGTGGTTTCGCGCAAAAGGATACCGTATTTGGATTCAGCGCGGAAAAAAAAAAAAAAGACGAAAAAAAACGATCAAACGACTATGGTTGCTTTATTTGCAATTTCTGGAACTACGGGAATTGGACTCAGCGCGCAAAAAAAAAAAATAAAACAAAAATAAGCAAAAAGAGGCATTTTTGGAGCAGTTTGGACTTTATTCAGGCTGCGGGCCATGGGGGTCTGCGCTGTGCACCAGGCGCACTGGCCACCGGCCTCTCCACGCGGCGGCACAGGAGAGGGAGGGCGGGGCCACGCGGCGCGCCTGCGTTGCGCAGAGCGCGCCCACTGTGCGCGCGCCCATACTGCGCGTCCCGCGCAGGGGACACGCGGCGCCACGCCAATGGCGGGCGCCGCGTTCTGGCGTGGCCCCCATCCGGGCCATCGCCCGGGGGGCGGGGGGGCGCCCGGCATGGCGCCCACGTGCCCCCCGCCTGGGGCGCGGGTTGGGCCGGCGCCGGGCCGGGCCCGGTTTGAGAACTACATCTGAGTTCCCAGTGGGTTCAACCACCGAGAAAAGTGTCCTACACCACTTGATCCAAAGGCAAGCAATAATAAGTAGTCTGCTAGGAAACTAAAATCACTCATATCAATGAAGCTATGCAATATAGTAATTCACTGTCTGATATACTCATAACCCAGCACTACACTGTCTAGCCATACTAGGCTACAAGATAATGGTCATACACTATCTGTGTTTATATCATCGACCCAGTCCTACTCTGTCTAGCCACACTAGGCTGCAAGCACCAACTCGGCCACTATGCCGCTGATTACTGTTACGGCTTTTTGGTGGTGGCCCCCTGTCGGAATATTCGTGAGTCAAGTCAATGAGTTGAGTCGGAGTCTTAAGGGATCAAATTGTCAATCAGCAATCAAAGACTTAGAGAAGATTCAACAAGAGCTCAGTTGACACTCAGTGTTTTGAGTCTTGAAGATTGAAGGTGAAGAATTGTGGGATCAGTTACATCAATCTCAAGAAGAAATATTCAAAAGGATCAGGTATGTTTAACTAAATAATTTTGGTGATCCGAATACTTTCTTATAGTGTATAAAACACTTGATGAATTTTTAATGCATAAAAATCAAAAACTGGTGACATGGGGACATGTTCAGATCCGGATCAGACAATCCAACCGGATCCCGAGGGTGGTGGTGTTCTTGGCAAATTCAATCCGGATCAAAAGGCCAATTTCGATACGGATCCCGAACATGGGATTTTGCTGAATTGGCTATGAACGATCCGGATCGGGCTTTGCAATCCGATCCCTGAACCCTGTTTTTCGGAATTGTTTATCACGCACGACGATCCGGATCGCAGTAAAATCCGATCGGATCGCCGTCCTGAAAATTTCCAGATAAGGTAAGTTTTTGATTCTTATCTCTTTCAAAGGTTTTGAAACTATAAATAGACACTTAGGGTTTCTCAAGAACGTGGGAGAAATACCGAAAAAACTCGTGAGGCAACCCTAGGGCTAGGTTTTTACAGCTTCTCTTTTTAGCCTCTTTTAGGTCAATTCGAGGTTCTTCCAAGATCTATCTTTTGTCGATATATCTAAACCTTGCTTAGAATTTCTTTCTACGGTTCTTCAAGGATAATCTAAGCAAAGGTCACCATCGAAGACTATATTTCCTTATCGGCTTGATGTTTGCGTCGGGATTCGACCGTGCAGCACCGTGGATTCGGTGTGTTGAAGGCGTTTCGTGGGATTCGAAATGTGCTCGTGGATTCGAAGTGGCGTCGTGGATTCGAATCGTGTGCAGTGACGTGCATCTTGGTGAAGCGCAAGGTCCGAAGAAGTTTGAAGGAGGGGTTGAGGTCCGTGGAGTCGGTAATAACCTGGTTATTCTTCTTTTTCTTAGTGGATTGTTATTGCGATGTTGGTCCCGTGGTTTTTCTCTGGATTAGAGGTTCCACGTAAATCTCGGTGTGCTGTTTGTTATTTTCCGCATTGGTTTTTATTTTGCACTAGATTTGATTTTTAAATATACACCTATTCACCCCCCTCTAGTGTTTGATAGTACCTTTTAGATCCTTTGGTCCTTATATAATAAAACCTACAATTGGTATCAGAGCGGGTTTTAGGTTTATCTATCATGTCGGGTGAAAGTGGTAATATTTTTAGACCTCTTTTGTGATGGGACAATTATGCATACTGGAAAGTGCGGATGAGAGATTTCTCATCTAAATTGATGAGCGTGTTTGGCAAACCGTGGACTTACGGTTGGTGTGCATCCGGTTGAGGAAGTAGGAAAATTCTACTACCCCAAAACCTCGCTCTAGATGGTTAAAGAGGAAATCGAAAATCTTCTTACAATGGGAAAGGTATGAACGCTTATATAATTCTCTTTCTTCGACTGAGTTTACACGAATTTCCGCGTGTGAAACCGCGAAGGAAATTTGGGATATTCTCAAACTTACACATGAGGGTACTAATCTTGTAAAAATTCAAAAGCTCCAGATGCTTACAAGTCAATTTGACTCTATTCATATGGAAGAGCATGATTGTTTACAGATTATTACACTAGACTTCAAGATTGTAATTAATACATGTGCTAATTTAGGAGAAAAGATTCCGGGAGGTCGAAAATGTTTTATAGATAAGATATGTCTTCCTGGTTACTCTTCGGAACGGTTTAGGGCAAAGGTTACCGCCATTGAAACCGTTAGTCATCCGGATGAGATGAGTGTAGAGGAATTAGTAGGTGCTTTGCAAACTTGAGATGACTTTTCCTACTAATCAAAATTCTTCCGAGTCGTCTTCTTCTAAGATTACAGGTTATTGCATTCAAATCAACAAAGGAAGAAGATGGCGAATCGAGTTCCGACGATGAAATCTTGTTGCCGATTTTGAAGAACAATTGGCGCGGATCACAAAGAAATTGTTCGTCGGAATTTTGAAAAATCGAACCGATGGATCTTCATCCACGAAATTATCTAAAGGATCATCAGGTTCTAAATCCTCTAACTCAAGGCGTTGCAAACCTTCTAAAGAAAAAGAAATAGATGATTTCGAAGGGGAAAATCCGATGTTATAGATGCAAAGGCTACGGCCATTATTTCAACGAATGTCCTTCTCCGAAATTATATAAAAAGAAGGCTTTGCAAGCGAAAACTTGGGACGATTCTAGTTTCGATGAATCGACCTCAAGTGAAGAGGAAAAAGAAAAAGTTGTTGCCTTTCATGCCTCTCAAATTCCCTCTCCAATTTTTGCTTATTTCATCTTTAGTTCACTGACTCTATTCCTTTGATTTTGCATGAAACATCAACATCCGATGGAGAGTCATCAAGTGAGGGGGAGTCGGACGAAGAAGAACTCGTTGAGGCATACCAACAACTTCTTGCGGATTCAAAGAGGATGGCCAAGCATATCAAGAAGTTGAGGAAGCAAAACGACTTGAAGTTCAAGACGAGGCAATCAAGCTTTAAAGATCAAACTTCATGATCTCGAGGAGGAACAAGGAAGTTATTGGATAACAATACATTCCTCCAAGAAAAGTTAAAACCAATCGGAGACGAACGCAAAATCATATATGGACAAGATGGTTTTCTAGAAAAACAGTTTGAAGAAATCTTGTCACCAACCAAGTTTTGACCAAGCAAGTTCATCAACTCAAATCCCGACATATCAAAGGCTTCAACCGGTTCCAAGAATCATGACCGGTATTTCCAATGCCCTCCCACCCGGTATACCTCCAGGTCAATCAAGCAAGGTTGGTTTGGGATTTCAAAAAGAACCAAA
>JAQOTM010000078.1:319666-444192 GCA_029168755.2 Tillandsia fasciculata | reverse complement strand
ACAGGGTATGACTATTGTAGGCGGTTTTGAGAGAGACATTGCTCCGGTCGCAGTGGTTTGCTAGGTTTTAGCCTTTTTGCTCATTATACTATTCTAGTCACTGACTTCCCAATCCGTCTGCGCCGGAAGGTTCGTCCAGGTGTGAGTGCGAGGGCACCGTGAGGTCGTGAGGACGCTGTACTGACAGTTAGAGTTTCCGACACAGTGACTCCTTTTCCCTTCTCTCTTTATTGTTTCGGTAGTTAGTTGTGGATTGCGACCCCCGTGGGGTTCGAAGTGGATGTATTCTTTTTCACCTCATGCGAATATACTGTCACTCCTTTCCTGCTTGGCCGTTTTAAAACCATGAAAAGAAAACCGTTTGCGAAAACCGTTTTAAAAAACTGTGGGTGTCGTGTGGGCACCGAATTTAAAACCTTGTGGGATTTATGTGGTTTCGAAATAGTTTTCAAAAAATAATGGCGTCGTGTGGGCGCCGCGTTCCAAAACCTTGCGATTATTTATCCTTTCAAATCAGTCGGCCCTTTTCCTTGTATAAAAGTTGTTGGATTGTTTGGAATGCAAGTTGTATGAGTTTGTACCTCGATTAGTGTGGTTAATGCTTGAGATGAACGTATGATGTAATCAGGACGCCGTGCATATACAAAGGAGACTCTGCCCGCGCGTAGAGTGAATTTGTATATGCGGCGGGGTCTGGGCACGCGTCGGGGAGTAATGATGTTCAAAAAAAAAAAAAAAAAATATATACAGATTTGGGAGCATCGGTGGCTCTTCTTCCGCGCATTTAAAACCCCGGGGCGTGCAGATTAAGATGGTATCAGAGACTGAACTTTAACCACAATAGTCGGGGTCTAACATCCACGGGCGCAATACACTAACTACTGATTAATAAAGCGAACTTGGGGTAGACCAGTAGATCGTGAGTGTACGAGGGAAAAAGGGGGATTTATTTTCGGTGTCTGTAGGTCGTGGTGCTAGACCAGTTAGGTCTAGGGTTGACTTGGCTTCTTTGTATATAGCGAATTAGGCCCGAAATGGGTTATTAGCGGAGAACGCAGGGGCAGAAAGTACGGTGCCAATAGCGGCGAAGTATCCAGTTGCTCCGACAACAACTACAAGAGGTGGCCGGGCAGCTAGCAACCCTTATGGAACATGCGGCAGTGGGCGCAACGGTCGACAACACCAATGGGGGTCGCCCAGGCTCCTTTGCCCGGACCAACCGCACCAGTGACGGGACCGCCGGGTGGCGGTCAGCGAGAATACGGTTGCCCCTTCTCCGACAACGGTGACCGAGATACCGTCGGTTCGTCCGACGACGCCTTCAGTAGCACTAGCACCAGCAACTTCGGGACTTACGCCGGAGCCACCGTTGGAGCCCCTTGGGAGAGACCGTGGTGACACCTATCCCCAGAATGACCGCCGATGCTGCGGGGGTGGAAGCCCTTATCCGGCAAACGAATGGGATGGATGGGCGGTCTGTAGCTCTGGGTCGAGTTCCTGTGTTCTGCACAAGAGGGTCGGTTAGGTTGTCCTACGGGTGGGTGAGCGCGTGTTCCCTCGTGTGCGCTTGGGAAACCTAGGCAACCTCTTTAGACAGGTCTTTCTCACTGGTTTCGTTGCATGTTTCTTTTCGACCGGATAGGTTTCGGATGGATAGTCGATTGTACTTGGAGGCCGCTGTTTCAGTAGGCTTCGAGCTTAGAAGTTTCCTAGTGGCGGTATCGCTGTTTGATTTGGAGTTTTGCCGCTCGATTCGATGCCGGTGCTTGGAGGGGCAACGGATTGGGACCGAGCGTTAGTGGTTAATCAGAGTGTCGCACCCCGTCGATGCCAGGACGGGGTAGGACCTGACCTTGTGGGTATTTTGTCGCCCAAGCTTCCCGTGCCGAGGGCGATGACCATGAGGCTTAGTTACGAGTGTTTATGGGTCGTTGATCTTGTGAGGCAATGTGGTCAATAGGGACTGTCGACTGCTTGGGGCTTTGGCACTGATCACTTTCGGCTAGGAGCCTTGTACGCAGCCCTTTGGTAAGTAAGACCTTGTGGTAGGCCCTTAGAGCTGCAGCCTACCCTTAGTTCTGAACCGTCGCCCCCCGGTCGGACGGCCCGCGGGGCGGGTATCCGGGACGGTTGGATATTCTCGGCCCGAGCTTGTGACTCGGGTTGGTGACGGGTGGAGGTGGGCCGTGTTTGGTGACGGATTGAGTCGTTGCTCTCGGGGGAAAAAGTTTCGGATAGTTATACCCAGTCTGCTTAGCTTGCTACCTCTCGGAGCCTCGTGAGGGTGTTAGTTGTGATCTTTCCCTGTTGTCCGGTTGGGTGTGTGGGGCTTATAGGGCTCTTCGGTGTCGGTTTGGGGAGGTATGACTCGGTGCCGCGACGCAAAAACAAAATTGCGAGAGGTCACCCTCGTCTTTCGAGCTTCTACCCAGGCACAACTAAGAGACATTCTAGACAAGGAGTTCATCAGCCGAGGGTGTCGCCTTGGGGTCGCACCCCGTCCCGCTTCGTGCGAAAGGAGGACGGAAGCCTACGCCTGCACATCGACTACCTGGAGATGAACAAGGTTATAGTGAAGGACAAGCCCAGGATCGATGACCTCTTCATCAACTGAGAGGAGACACTTGCGGGTTACTCTCGGGAACCTCGGGGACCAGAAGCTGTTGCTAAGTTTAAGAAATGTGAGTTTCTGACTTCTCTAATTGGGCTCTTTGGGGCACATGGTGTCAGCAGCGAGGATCGCAGGGAATGTGAGCGGAACTGCCTGACACACGATTCGAAACTAGCAAAAGCAGTCGGCCTTCGTGGTAAGCGTTGGAGTCACCACCTTTTTGAGTTCTCTTCGTGATGGTGTTTTCGGATCGCCAGAGCCTTAAGGTGGTTCACATCAGGAAGAGTTGCCTTGCGACAGAGGCGTGGTTGCAGTTGCGGAAGGACTCGACTTATCCATTCAGCATCACACCCAGCAAAAGCAAGTGTAGGATCGGATGTCTTGAGCGGGAATTGTCAAATTGAGGAGGAATTAATAAGCGCGATTACTCATACAGGGCCTGCAGGTCGACCAAAGCGACCCTTGTCCTTGATGGTCAAGCCAACCCTATTAGAGAAATCCTGAAAGGTCAGAGGACAGGCGCACAGAAACAGGCTTTGTCAGACAAATCCCCCGGACCACGTGAGCGACTTTCGGCGAGTGCGAACGGCACGACACATTTTCGAGGGCGGATTGCGTTCCCGAGCTGCCAGAGTTAAGGAAGAGGTATTGTCGAGGCACACTGCGCTTCCCTATGCGACGCATCCAGGTGACACGAAAATGTACAAGGACCTCAAGCAGAATCTTCGGTGGACTAAATCGAAGGGGGATGAACACAGTTCCATCTTTCACTGTCACTGTTGTTTGGACGATAACCAGTAAAGTTCGAACATCAGTCGCCCGGCGGGGGGAAAACTACTATCTCTACCTGTACCAGAATGGAATGGGAGCGAGCATCACCAAGAAATATTCGTCACGGGTTTTTCCCCGCATCACATCAAGCACACGATGTGGTTTGCGTTACAGTGGCTCGATTGACGAAGTCGCTCTTTCCCCACCCATCCATACGACGTGGACTAGAAACACTCGGCTTGTGTCAAACCTTTGGAAGTCTACAGCGAGCCCGAGGAACCAAGTTGCACTTCAGCTCGGCCTTTCACCCCCCAAACGATGGACAATCGAGCGGGGGATCTCAGATTCCTCGAGGATATGCCCCGGGCTTGCGTACTAGATTTGGGAGACGGATGGTCGCGCCACCTACCCCTTGTAGAGTTTGCTTATAACAACAGCTACCAGGCGAGCATCCGGATGGCGCCGTATTAAAGCATTGTACGGCAGACGCTGTAATGCCCGATTGGTTGGGACGATCTGGGGGAGCGAAGGTTTTCGGGACCAGCTTGGTGGCGGAAACTGAGGAAAAAGTTACGCCTCATCAGAACGGCGGTTGGCGACCCCCAGAGCCGGCAAAGAGCTACGCAGATCGGAGGCGTCGCGATGTGGAATTCCCAGGTGGGGGCAGCATGTGTTGTCGCGGGTTTCGCCGTCAAAAAGGGGTGAGCGGTGCGGTTAAGGGCAAATTGAGCACCACGGTATGTGGGGCGCGTTCGAGATTCTGGAGCACATCGGCCTGGTGGCTACCGCCTCGCCCTACAGCCGAACCTTGGATCGAGTTCACGATGTGTTCCCACGTGCCCATGCTTCGGAAGTATCTCCCCACCCATCGCGATGTGCTCGACGTCCCTGCAATTGAGCTTAAGAAGACCTAGACTTCGAGAAAGTGCCGGTGCGGATCTAGCACGAGAGGACAAAAAGCTACGAAGTCGGCATTCCCTACGTGAAGGTGCTTTGGAGCAATCAAGGGAACGTGGGCAACTTGGGAACCAGAGTCAAAGATGAGGGAGTGCAACCCGGACTCTTCGCCGCAGGTGGGGTTAAGTTTCGAGGACGAAACTTGTTTTTAGCGGTGAGTGGTGTAAACCCGGCCTTTCTTTGACTCATCCCTACCCTCTTCTTGTAATGTCCGACGAGGGCCTTATTTTTGTGGTGTTTTTACGAACAGGCCGTCGGGGCCCCGCGGATAATTTTAGGCGGGTAGAGCTCGCGGAGCGGAGCGCGCAGGCGCGTATCGGATACGATTTTCCGACTTCCCGGTTCATCCCAGAATAAATTTTTTGAAGTCTGGACCCTCCGTAAGTGCTCCGGGATACGTGCTGGAGATCCGCACGGCTTTTGAGGTATATATATTTATATATATATGAGAGATAGGAAGGGACCTAGGTTTTATTTTTTTCGCCTCCTTTCTCTTGCTCTCCCTCTCGTAGCCGACGGCAAGGCGGTGACGAAAAAAAAAAAAAAGAAGAAAGAGGGGGGAAGGGTATGATTTGGGACGGTCAAGTAAGGAGAGATCGGGGGGATAACCGAGGACTCGGACGTGGGTGGACTCCGGCAAAAGCGGACGATCCTTCTTCTCCTTCTTCCTTCCTCCTTCTTCCTTCGCAAATCAAGGTGAGCTTTGGGTATTCTTGCTTTTCCTGGGTTGTATTTTCGTTTTGTAGACCTCCGCCGCCGCCGCCACCAAATCGGAGGCGGGCGCCGACGGCGACGAGACGCCCGCGGCCGCGAGCGGCGCGCCCGCACGGCGCAATGCCGCGCGGGGCCACCCGCCCGCGGGCAGCGCGCACCGCGCGGCTCTGGCCGCGCGGGGCCGCCCGAGGCAGGGCGCCCGCGCGGCGTGATACCGCGCGGGGTCGCCCCGACCGGCGCCGGCGCAACGCGCCCGGCGCGGCACATGGCCGCGCGGGGCCGCCCGCAGGCGGGGCGCCCGCCGGGGACCGGTGCCGGGCGCGGGGTCGCCCCGCACGCGCGCGCAGCGCGCCCGGCGGCACATGGCCGCGCGGGGCTGCCCGCAGGAGGGCCGCCCGCGCGGACCGGTGCCCACGCGCTGGGTCGCCCCGCACGGCGCGGGCAGCGCGCCGCGCGGCACTTGTCCGCGCGGGGCCGCCCGCGTGTGGGGCGCCCCGCGCGGGCTGGTCCCGCGCGGGGTCGCCCCAGCACGCGCGGCGCGCGCCGCCGCGCACTTGGCCGCGCGGGCCCGCCCGCGGGTGGGGCGCCCGCAACGGGCTGGTGCCCGCGCGGGGTCGCCCCGGACGCGCGGGCAGCGCGCCCGCGCGGGCACTTGCCGCCCGGGGCCGCCCGCAGGAGGGGCGCCCGCGCGGACCGGTGCCGCGCGGGGTCGCCCCCGCACGCGCGGGCAGCGCGCCGCGCGGCACTTGGGCCGCGCGGGGCCGCCCGCGGGTGCGGCGCCCAGCGCGGGATCGTGTCCCGCCCGGGGTCGCCACTCACACGGCAGCGCGCCGCGCGGCACTTGGCCGCGCGGGGCCGCGCGCGGGAGGGGCGCCCGCGCGGATCGTGCCGCGCGCACCGCACCGGCAGGCGGGCAGCGCGCCCGCGCGGCGCATAGCCGCGCGGGGCCGCCCGCAGGCGGGCGCCCGCGCGGGACCGGTGCCGCGCGGGGTCGCCCCGCACGCGCGGGCAGCGCGCCGCGCGCACTTGGCCGCGCGGGCGCCCGCGTGTGGGGCGCCCGCGGGCGGGCTGGTGCCGCGCCGGGTCGCCCAGCACGTGCGGACAACGCGCCGCGCGGCACTTGGCCGCGGGGGGCCGCCCGCAGGTGGGGCGCCCGCGCGGGCGGGTGCCGCGCGGGGCCGTGCGCAGGCAGGGTGTGCGCCGCACGGTCGGTGCCGTGCGGGGAACTCCGCCACACGGAGTCCGGGGTTGCGTCCGTCGTTTGGTTTCAGTCTGGAGTCAGGGTGGGTTTCAGATCTCTTAGCTTTGACATACACTTGTTCCTTCAGGATTGCGGGACGTTGTAGGCGCGCGGACACGGACGAGCCGAGCTCCGGACGACATACGCAAGGTGGGTACATTCCCGGGAACGGTGGGGATAGGATTTTATCAATAGAAATAGTATGTTCGGGGCAAGGTGAATAGTAGATCTTTTCTCTCGTATTTTGTACTAACCCTGTCTTATTATCATTCTGCTTATTATCGACCTGAGGCTCGTGTTTTGCTACACGCACACCGGCGGATTGGCCTCCGCCAGGGTGTGCTTTTCCGGAAAAGTGGTACGTTGACCCGTGTACCCCACGCAATGGTGGCGTTAGGAATGGGGGCCCTCATAGGTGGGGGGTGTGAGCGGTGATGTCGAGGTAGGTGCTCGGCGGCCGAGGCAGGTGCTCGGCAGGGGGCACCCGGGGTAGGGGCCCGGTGCGGTGGTCGGGGAGGGTGCCCGGTCTTTGCTATGATACAGGGTATGACTATTGTAGGCGGTGTTTGAGAGAGACGGTTGCTCCGGTTGCAGTGGTTTGCTATGTTTTAGCCTTTTTGCTCATTATACTATTTCTAGTCACTGACTCCCACTCCGTGACAGGTTCGTCCAGGGGCGAGTGCTAGGGCACCGGTGAGGTCGTGAGGACGCTGTACTGACAGTTAGAGGCTTCAGACACAGTGACTCCTTTTCCCTTCTCTCTTTATTGTTTCGGTTAGTTAGTTGTGGATTGCGGCACCCCCGTGGGTCGAAGTGGATGTATTCTTTTTCACTCATGCGAATATACTGTCACTCCTTTCCTTGCTTGGGCCGTTTAAAACCATGAAAAGAAAATCGTTTGCGAAAACTGTTTTAAAAACTGTGGGTGTCGTGTGGGCACCGAATTTAAAAACCTTGTGGGATTTATGTGGTTTCGAAATAGTTTTCAAAAATAATGGCGTCGTGTGGGCGCCGCTTCCAAAACCTTGCGATTATTTATCCTTTCAAATCAGTCGGCCCTTTCCTTGTATAAAAGTTGTTGGATTGTTTGGAATGCAAGTTGTATGAGTTTGTACCTCGATTAGTGTGGTTATGCTTGAGATGAACGTATGATGTAATCAGGACGCCGTGCATATACAAAGGAGACTCTGCCCGCGCGTAGAGTGAATTTGTATATGCGGCGGGTCTGGGCACGCGTCGGGGAGTAATGATGTTCAAAAAAAAAAAAAAAAAAAAAAAAAAAAAAAAAAAAAAACTATATACAGATTTGGGAGCATCGGTGGCTCTTCTTCCGCGCATTTAAACCCCCGGGGCGTGACAGAAACAAAGCGTGTGTCTCTATCCGATGTGATCGATGCCGGCACTCCGTGCAGTCTCACGATCTCGCTGAGGTAGACTTGGGCTAATCGCTCCCTGGTCCAGGTTGTGTGAATGGGTAGGAAGTGTGCTAACTTGGTTAGCCGGTCGACAATGACCCAGATCGTGTCGTGCCCTTGTTGTGAACGCAGGAATCCAGTGACGAAGTCCATGGTGATCTGATCCCACTTCCACTCTGGTACCGGTAATGGTTTGTAGCTTTCCCCGCCGGCCGCTGATGCTCCGCCTTTATCTGCTGACAAACCAGGCAATGCGCAACGTGACGAGTCACATCCCCCTTCAGCTTGGGCCACCAGAAAGTCTGCTTAAGGTCCCTGTACATCTTTGTACCCCCCGGATGTGCCGCATAAGGGGCGCGGTGTGCCTCAGCTAGGATTTCCTCCTTCAATTCCGGGGTATCCGGCACGCAGATCCGCCCGCGGAATCGTAACATGCCGTCGTCGTCCACGGAAAAGTCCCCTCCTGGATTCGGCGAGATTTTGTCTCGTATGAGCTGCAGATATGAGTCCGCTTGCTGTCCCCCTCGAATTCTCTCGAACAGTGTCGGTTTTACCACCAAAGCCAACAGTTGTGCGACTGTGCCCATTGGTACCACCTCCAACTTCATTCGCGAGAATTCCGCGATCAAGGTGCTCTGCTCAGTTATCGCGCGCGCCGTCGCCTCTTCTGGTTGCCCCTTCCTGCTTAAAGCGTCCGCCACTGCGTTTGCTTTCCCGGGGTGGTACTGGATCGTTAGATCGTAATCCTTCAATAGTTCCAGCCACCGTCTCTGCCGCAGGTTTAGTTCCTTCTGGGTGAACAGGTACTTAGGCTTTGGTGGTCAGAGAAGACGTTACAGTGGACACCAAAGAGGTAGTGTCGCCATAACTTCAAAACAAAGACCACTGCGGCCAGTTCCAAATCGTGTATCGGATAGTTCCTCTCGTAATCTTTCAGCTGCCTGGACGCATAGGCTATTACTTTCCCCTGTTGCATCAACACACCCCCCAGACCGATCCTCGATGCGTCGCAATACACTTCATAATCCTCTTCGGGTATTGGTAGTACGAGAATTGGTGCCCTGGTTAGTCTCCTTTTAAGTTCTTCGAAGCTTTCTTGGCATTGTGTCGACCACACAAACTTTTCTCCTTTCCTAGTCAGCCGGTTTAAGGGGGCCGCAATCTTCGAGAAACCCTCTATAAAGCGTCTGTAATAACCCGCCAGTCCCAAGAAGCTGCGGATCTCCGTCACCGTCGTTGGCGGCTGCCAGTCGATTACCGATTCCACCTTCTTGGGGTCCACGGCGATTCCCTTCGCCGAGATCACGTGCCCCAGGAACCCCACTTCGCGTAGCCAGAAATCACACTTTTTGAGCTTAGCAAACAGCTTCTGCTCCCTGAGGGTTTGGAGAATCGTTCGTAAATGGTCCTCGTGCTCCTCGTCGGTGGGTGAATAGATCAGTATGTCGTCGATGAAGACCACCACGAACCGGTCCAGGAATGGTCTGAAGATCCGGTTCATCATATCCATAAAGACCGCGGGGGCGTTCGTAAGCCCGAACGGCATGACCGTAAACTCATAGTGGCCGTATCGGGTCCGAAAAGCGGTCTTCGGAACGTCCTCGTTCCGAACCCGGAGCTGGTGGTAGCCCGACTGCAGATCAATCTTTGAAAAGACCGTCGCCCCTCGCAGCTGGTCGAAGAGGTCGTCTATTCTGGGCAAGGGGTACTTGTTTTTCACCGTGACCTTGTTTATTCCCCTGTAGTCGATGCAGAGACGCAAGCTTCCGTCCTTCTTCCGTACAAAGAGTACCGGTGCGCCCCAGGGCGACACACTCGGCCTGATGAACCCTTTGTCTAAAAGGTCCTCCAGTTGCGCCTTTAGCTCCTTTAACTCCGCGAAGGCCATTCGGTAAGGCGCCTTTGTGATAGGTTGAGTGCCCGGTATGAGTTCAATAGGGAACACCACCTCTCTCTCTGGGGGTAACCCGGGCAGTTCCGCTGGGAAAACGTCGGGGAAGTCCCTCACTATTGGGATGTCTGAAGGTGCCGTCGAGGGTCGGGTAACCAAATCCACCGATGCCAAGTAGGCCACACACCCACCCTCTACCAGTCTCCTGGCTCGAGCCGCTGAGATGACTGCCGGGAAGGAGGTACTCTTGCACGCCAGGTATGCATTCTTTGGGAAACTTGGTTCTTGCAGTTGCACCATCCGTTTCTCGCAGTCGATGAGCACTTGGTACCTTGAGAGCCAGTCCATGCCCAAGATAACGTCGTACTCCTTCAGGGGGATCACCACCAAATCCCAAGGGCAAGCCAGTCGCCCTAGTTAATTGGGCAGGTGGCCACCAAACTGGTCGCCTCCAGTGTCCCACCCGCCGTCTGGACCGTCATAAGGCTTTGGAGAGGTGTCTCCTCGAGGTCATGCATAAACACGTAATCGCGAGAAATGAACGAGTGGGTTGCTCCAGTGTCAAAGAGGGTTCTAGCACGGGAATTTGAAACAGAAGTAATACCTGCCAGCATGTCCACCGGTGGGTCGGTCTCCTGGCGGGTCATTGAGTAGACTCGCCCGCCCGGTTGAGGCTGCCTCGCCTCCTCGCGCCGCGGTGCCGGGGGCCTAGAGGTCGACCCCATGGGGGCTTTCCCCCGCCCGGAAGTTGTGGCGAAGGCGTGGATGCGGCAGAAGAAGCTGGTCCCATGGCAAGGGGGCAGTTGCGGCGAAAGTGCCCCTGCTTGCCACAGCGGAAGCAATGATCGACTCTCTGAGGGCAGTCCAACACCTGGTGCGCCCCTCCGCAGATCACACAAGGCCTGTCTCCTAGCCTCGGCCCTCCGGTAGGCGCGCTCCGTGGTCCAGATTGGGGTCTCCACCGCTTGGGGGGTCTGCTTCCAGTAGAAGACCCCCCCCGTAGCTCTGCTGTTGCCGCTTCCTATCCTCGAGCTGTGTCGGGGCCTCCCTCTTGGCGCGTGTCACCGCGAACCCGCGCTCGACCACTGTGGCCCGGTCGACCACTTTCTGGAACGTGTGCAAGTCGGCCGCCTGCACCACTTGGAAGATGTCGCTTCTCAAACCATCCACAAAAAGCTGCGCCTTGTGGGCCTCGTCCCTTATTACGAACGGGACGCAGTTTGCTAATCTCACGAACTGACGCTGGTACTCCATGACCGTCTTGCTCCCCTGTTGGATGTGGTTCAGATCATCCTCCAGCTTCTTTTTGACGCTGCTTGTGAAGAAAGCTCCAAACAGCTCTTGCTTGAATGTCGTCCAGGATGGAAGCGCGGCGCCCGTGGCGGGATCGGGCCGCACCGTCTTCCACCACAAGCGAGCGTTCCCCCCCAGACAGTGGACCGCTAGGGGGACCCGCTCCCAGTCCTCCATGAGTAGGTCCTCAAACAACTTTTCCATTGATCCTACCCAGTCCTCGACGACCCAGGGATCGGTCGTTTCTCCCTCGAAGACGGGTGGATCGTATTTCTTGAAATCCGCCAGATTGGCTCGAACCCGCTCCCGCTCTGACAATGGCACCGTCCCCTCTCCCGCGGTGGCGGCTACCACGGTGGGGACAGGTGCCACCAGGGTCTCCCCCGAGGTACCCCCACCTAGGGCCCCCGGTGCCGGTCCCGTGCACGCTGTCGCGGGTGCTGTCGCCGGTGTCGTGGCCTGGGCTGATGCTGTCCCGGCCGCTGCTACCGGTGGAGGGGCCGCCCCTTCCCCAGTCTCTGCCACCTGCGGCACCGCTGCTGGCGCGGCTGGCCCCTGCGGAGGGGCCGGGACGACCGTTGCCGTCGCGGCCGGGAGCCGCTGCGTCAGCTGACGCACATGATCAGTGAGGGCCGCCAGCTGCCCCGCCATTTCTCGTAGTTGCTGCCGCAAGAGTTGGTTCTCCGCGGCCGCCGATGCCGTCGCATCCGCCCCCTCGTCCCCGGCCGACGCTCTGGTTCGGACCATTGTCTGTACAGACACACCAACAGAACAAACAAAACTTAGCACTCAATTCCGCTAGAAAGAACCACCATAATATCGAGAGGGAAAGGAAAACATTTTCTACACATCCCCTCCCCGATCTCTCACGTCCTAACCCTTAAGCCCTGCACCTTTCATTTACTCGTAGATAAGTGTGGCACTACTGTGGATGTTGGACCTTCACTGTTGTGATTAAAAGAAAAACATTTTGTCTCTGATACCATCTTAATCTGTCACGCCCCGGGGGTCTCGTTCAGCGGAAAAAGACAGAGTTACTAGGTTGAGTCTCTTAAATTTTTTTTTGAAATTGGGTCCTCCCCGGCGCGTGCCCAGATCCGCCACATATACAGATTCACTCGAAAATCGGGCAGAGTCTCCTCTGTATATGCACGGCGTCGCGGCTAATACAACATCTCAATACATGCATTCAGTTAATCACAACAGTCTCAAAATTCAACCAACAGTGTAAGCTAAATAGAACGCCCGTCGCCAATCAAGTTGAAAGGATAAACTCACAGTTTCGAAAACAGGCCCACACGACCCGAAGTTTTGAAAACGGTTTTCGAAGTTCCTTTTTCTTCTCTAGTTATTTTGCTTTGGAAAAAGAGATGGCCAAACGGGGATAAATAAAACGAACCATAATATCAAACCGAAACACCGGTAATCAACATCCACATCGACCCCACGAGGGTATCGCGAACCACACTGTAGTCTACAGTACCAAATAAAGTGCAGGGAAAGTAAAGGAGATACAAACTAGGGCTCCTCACAGCCCGACCACTCTCGTCCCGGCCTCACCGCCGCCTATCGCTCACCCCTGGATGAACCTGTCACGGAGTGGGTAGTCAGCGACATGCGATAGTAATAATATGCAGGAAAGAAAACCAAACCTAACAGTAAAACTATCTGGAGCAACCACTCGACTCCCTGGAAGAGTGAAACGCGAACATATATATATGACACCTGCACATCTGTACCGCCTGTAACACCTATACACCTTGATCCCGTCGGGCACCTATCCCGACAGATCGCACCGCTCACACCTTGGGGCACCTGACCCCGTCGGACACCTATCCCGACGGGTCGCACCTTTTCCCCCACCTTTTGATGCCTCAAACCCCACACCTACGGGGGCCCCCACCATTTCACCTTGTGGGTTAACACGGGTCGAAGACCGCTTTCCCGGAAAAGAGCACCCTTTGCGGTGGCCAGACCGCGGGTGCGCGTGTCGCAACCACGAGCACAGTAACCCAGATACAGAATAATATCGCAACCATATAGAGACCGTCAGCGTTAGTATTTCAAATATGCAGTTAAACAATTATCCAAAAACATCGAGTCTACGCTTAGTCTCAAGGGAACCCACCTCTCTCGTTGTCGCGCTGCTGGTCAGTTTCGGGTTCTTTCGCGTCCCGGTGTGCCTGCCCGGACCTACACAAACCCGTCTCACCGGAGTTAGTAACTCCAACCCCAAAAGGTACACAAAAATAAAGTAACACGAACCACCCGACCTACCCGGTCGACCACGGCCACGCCCCGCCAATTCGGCGAAGGTGGCGGCGTCCCCGGGCGAAGCCGACAACGCGGACGGCTTCTGCTCCCGCGGAACTCGCCAGTCTCTCCGCCTCCCCGCTGCCCGCATGCGGGGCTGTCCGCGTGCGGGTGCGCGGTTGCGCCCGGCCCCCACGCGGCTGGGCAGCGGCCCGCCCGCATGCGGGTCTGCCCGCATGCGGGCTGCGCGCCCCCCAGCCCCGCGCGGCTGGGGCGGCAGCCCACCCGCATGCGGGTTTGCCCGCATGCGGGCTGCACGCCCCCCCAGCCCCGCGCGGCTGGGGCGGCAGCCCACCCGCATGCGGGCTGCGCGCCCCCCAGCCCCGCGCGGCTGGGGCGGCAGCCCACCCGCATGCGGGTTTGCCCGCATGCGGGCTGCGCGCCCCCCAGCCCCGCGCGGCTGGGGCGGCAGCCCACCCGCATGCGGGTTGCCCGCATGCGGGCTGTGCGCCCCCAGCCCCGCGCGGCTGGGCGGCATGCCGTCCGCATGCGGGCATTTCCCGCATGCTGCTCCGTCTGCGCCGGACTCCGGCGATGCCTTCACCCCTCCTCCTCGTCTACTCCGATCAAGAACACGAAACAAGAAACGAGGGAAAAATAAAATCCTAACGTGCTCACCTCGGTAGTCGGGGAAAAGGGTGATCCGGTCCTGCGAGTTCGGTTCCAAGGGATGAGGTCGTCTCCTTCTCCTTCCTTGGTCTCGCCGCTTGGATCCTCCGCACGATCGGTGAGGAAGAGGGTACGATTTGGGGAAAAGAAACTGCTCCTCGTCCACGCTCGGTGTCGTGCCCTAGAGTGAGGGGGGGGTTGAGATGGATATTCAGTCCGAGCGATTAGAAAGGGGAACAATAAACGAACCCCCTTTCAAGTCCAAAAATAACCAAAACCAAAGGGTCGGGTTCGAACCGGGTTCCGGTCTGCCTGGTACCCCGCGTTGGTCACCCGAACCAACCGTCACCTTCTGGAATTTATTCCGGGAGATTCCGGAGTCGGAATCCAAAACCGATTTCGCCGGCGGTCTCCGTTTCGCGAGCTTTATTGACTAAAAATACTCGCGAGCCCCGACGATCTGTCCAGAAACACAGAATTATTAGTCCCCCTTCCCGGACCCCTGAACGAAACGCGAAAAATAGAATATCTAAAGTAGACCCAAGAATGGAACCACCACAATTTAAACCAGCGGATACTACACGGGACCCATAGCAGTAGCCTAAATAGGCTCTCAGGATGCTCCATGCACAAGCCTGCCCCCATGCATGTTGCATGGCCGCGGGAGCAAGTAATGGCCGGAATACTAAGTTTGCTCCACCGCGGCCGTTCTCTGGAACAAGGGGATCAAAAGAAAAATAAAATGATGGGAATGAACTGTAGGGCATGTAGAATAAGTCTGCAAAATTTGGGCATTTATGATGGAGTATTTTTGGAGAAAACTCATGACCCTAGTTTTCGGATATTTGGCAAGTTGGCCGAGCTTGGCGCTTCGGCTCCGGCGATCTTCCCCAGCGCCGGCCACCTACCCAGAACACTTGCTGGGACCTAGAGGAGTGCCCCCATGTAATTACATGGCACCCATGCAGCACCAAATTGGTGCGGCCATGGATGACCCGAATTCGAGCTTTAACGCGGCCGCCGGCGTTCCGGCCAACTCCGGCCGGGGAGGGTTGGTCGGGAAGTTTTGTATGGACCAGAGGAAGCTTTCATATAAGTTGGAAGACTTCTTATAGCCTCTGGAAAATTCCACCATTAGAGGTGTTGAGCTCAAATCCGAGCTTGGCTCCCCGCCGTCGCCGCCGCACCTCGTCGCCGGGCACGGGTTCAGGTAGGTTGGTTGTGATGTATAGAAGCTTGTTGGTCAAGTTGTTGAGCTCCAGAACCTTTGTTTGGTTGGTCACGAATTTCAAGAATATGGGCATCATCTTCTTCCTTGAGCCCGCCAACCGAGGGGTTGCAACTTGCTCCAAGTTGAAGGGAAAGATTCCTGGAACTTAGTAGATCATTTTGATCCAAGAAATTCTGCTCCAGATTCCTTTGTTGCAGAGAACCAAGCTCAAATTTTGGTTATGTTACATATGGTATAGTGTGCATGTTAGATGTTTGTATTAATGCCTCAATGAAGAAAATGTTAGAATTAGGCCTCACTGTAAAAATAAAAGATGCTTCAAATGGTCCCCTGAGCTTGATGCTCACTTCAGATCAAAAGAATTCTGTGTGGAATAATACTTGGAGCATTGTAAACTGGTATGTGTGCAAGATGCTGGATCTTCTTGATCCAGCAGATCTGGGCTGCAACCAGGTGAGCCCTGTGATCCTTGCAACATATAAAGACCTTTTTATATACAAAGTTTAATCAGAAGAAGAACGGATTAAAAGTTATAGTTAAATCAACCTAAAACTAAATGTTTAAATAAAACAATGCTCTGGGCTGTTCGCAAAGCGTGACAGTGCATTCCTGGCTATTTTGGGGTCACTGAACGCGGCGCTCACGTTAGATTTGGTGTTTGAAGAGCCGGAGAAACAAAAATGCATTTTAGGCTATGTTAGAGTGAATTTTATGGCCCGAAGTTTGCCTCGGGTTCCGTGCTGCCACAAATTGGTGAGCACGGTGTTCAACATGATAAATGTCACCTGCTGGAAGTGACGGTTCGTCAAAATAAATTTCCAGTTGAAAGAACGGGCGAAAACAGTGCCCAATTGGCACTAAAAGTGAGAATTTGAAAACCCTAGGGGTCTAGTTGCAAAAATCACAACGTATACTGGTTAGTAAACTAATTTCTGAATAATATAAATTGATTCAGGTGTTCCAGTAGCTCTGATCTTCGAGTTAGTCAGATACGGTCTGTTCGCCTGCGCTTTGACAGGTGGGTTATCTTCGAACCGGGCCTCAGCTTTTTGGCCCTCTGGTTGCTTTAGTCCAGTCGGACACCTGTTCTTGACTTGCCCTGCTGATTTTACCTATATGATTTAGCCTGACTTATATTGATCTTGTTTGACATAGCATGACCCTTCGATTGACATTTACTGACTAGACCTGTGATTGTTTATTCACGATCAACCGACTATTACCTATATGATCCCGGATTATTCTTGACTGATCCTGATTGATTGATATACAGATTTGCATGATTAGATGACACCTATTGATTATCGTCACTGAGATATTTCTTGACATACATCGATATGCATGATTGATTGACCCTGATTGATAGACACTACTCGATATGCATCTTGATTGATCCTGATTGATAGACACTATCCGATATGCATCTTGATTGATCCTGATGTAGAGTTATTTAGGATCCACAAGGATCTAAATAGGTACTATCAAACACCTAGAGGGGGGTGAATAGGTGTAATATTATAAAAACCAATCTCAGTGCACAAATAAAAAAATAATGCGGAAAATAAAAATCAACACACCGAGATTTACGTGGAAACTCCAATCCAGGAGAAAAACCACGGGACCAACACGCAATAACAATCCACTAAGAAATGAAGAATAACAAGGTGATTACCGACTCCACGGACTCGACCCCTCCTTCAACTTCTTCGGACCTTGCGCTGACCGGTTGGATGTCCACGCAATGACAATCCACTAAGAAACGAAGAATAACAAGGTGATTACCGTCTCCACGGATTCAACCCCTCCTTCAATTTCTTCGGACCTTGCGCTCCACCGTTTGCACGTCCACTGCACACGTTCGAATCCACGAACGCCACTCGAATCCACGAGCACACGTTTCGAATCCACGAAACGCCTTCAACACACCGAATCCACGGTGCCACGTCGAATCCACGACGCAAACTCAGCCGGTAAGAATATTGGCTTCGATGGTGATCCTTTGCTTAGATTATCAATGAAGATCCATGGGAAAAATCTCTAAGCAAAGATTAGATCAATTCGACAAAAGATAGATCTTGGAAGAACCGTCGAATTGACCTAAAAGAGGCTATAAAGAAGAACGATAAAAACCTAGCCTCTAGGGTTGCTCTCAAGTGTTTTATAAATTGATCGGTATTGAACCCACGTTCTTGAGAAACCCTAAATGTCTATTTATAGCCCTTGGAAACATATTAGAGTCGGTTTAGGAAACTTTTCCCGAGAGGGCATTGTGTACCGGTACCAAATATCGTGTTCCGGTACGCAATGGTGCAAAACACAGATTTTTCTATTGTGTTCCGGTACGCGAGTCCGTGTTCCGGTACGCAATGCAATTTACAGAAAATTCTGTGTCGGGTTAGAGGAACTTCAAGTGTGGTTCCGGTACGCAATGTAAAAACTGATTTTTCCAAGATAAACTTTATCCAAAACAAACCCAGTACCGGAGTCCAAACTTAAAACAAGTTGTAAGTTAAAACCAAGTTCCTAAAACCAAGTCTAAACCGGTTTTCATTAATTTTCTGTTTCCAATGATTATAAATGAACTTTAATCACCATGAGCTATATTTAATCATACCTGAGAGTTGACTTGGGCTCATGTTGAATCTTCAACGAGTCTTCGAAGGCTGATTTGACAAATTGATCCCTTTAAGACTCCGACTCAACTTACTGACTTGACTCACGAAATATGCCAACACCAAAAAGCCGTAACAATCTCCCCCTTTGGCAATTTCGTGACAAAACCCAAAAATACATAAAAACGCTCAAGTCACTCATCTTAAACCAAAAGATCGAAATTCAATGTCATCACCAGAACATTGATTTTCTTTGCGTGAAAGATCCAATAAATACAAAATACATTTGAACCAAACAGTCCTAGAACATACTCTATGACTTAGGACTTGGAGTCTTAAAGTGATGTAATTCCTGCAAAACAAAACTCCAAACACAATCAAATGTTAGTCGTTAGAAATTAAAATCCTACATTTGATCCGTCTTCCTTTTGGTTCTTTTGTTTTTCGGCTCTTTCAATGTCTCCCCCTATTTTGAGCATCTCCAACATGTTCTCCATGTTCTCCCCCTTTGTGATCGTGTTCTCCCCCTACGATCATTTCCGTTCTCCCCCTTTTTGTCACAAATTGTCAAACAGTTAATAGAAACAAAAAGAGAACATACTAGAAGGATAAGTTCTTAGTTACATGCCCATTAGAGTTCTTGTTCAACACAAAGTGAAAAGAAACTAAAAAGCAAAAACAAGAAGGTAAAGAGATCACTCATCCTGATCTGAATCTTCATCGTCCTCATGTGATGTAGGTCCGTGAGATGTACTCGGTGCAGTTGCTCCAGTGACCACATCATCATGTTTGCATCCAAGAATATCGAAGATTTTCTTTAAGCTATCCTCAAGTTTCTTGAAGCCTCGCTCCATCCTTTGCTCCATCCTTTTCTTTAGTGAACGAACATCCCGATGCAGGGTTTGAAGAGTTACAACCTCATCTGGTTCAGGAGATTCTTGACGAGGTGGTGCACTCACTGTCGCTTCACTTGCATAGGCTTTTGTATGCCCAAAAGTCTTCAAAGTGCTAATTGACTTGGCTAAAGTGATTCCATCAATTGCCCCCAAGCCATAATCATATTTGGCACAAGTAATGTCCACTCCGTGATCTTCCAGAATACGCGTAATCAAGATCGGATACGGTAGAAGGTCACGTTGTCTAGATCCTTCAATGACATGCACCATCTGCTGCCAAATGAGAAATGGAATGTTGGTGTTAATTCCATTTGCACTTTCCGGGTGACCAAGGAGAAAGAGAAGTAACAATCGATCCCATCGAATCCTTTTGGTCCCCAGTGTGGGCAATAGGTTGTAGCATACGATTAAGGACAAAATATGATACTCTGGTTTTAGGTCCTTTGATTCAACATATGATCTGTTCGTGTGCGTCCCTGTCTTGCAAATAGAGTCCACAACCATATCCCAATGGGTATCATGTAGGAAGTTTCCATCAGTATAATAAAGACCAGTAGTGTCAACAGCTAATCCAAGGTTTGCACCAATTACTGCTGGAGTAATGTCAAACTTGACGCCTCTAACTGTTGTTTCAAAGACGAAGGCCCCGGTGTCATGATCTTTTTGAAGTATGTTACCTTGCATGTAGAATTCCCTGATGATCTCCACACAAAAACCCATCTTAGGTTGAACGCTGCCAAGTGGCCGAATATGGCTTCGTTCCAAAATCCTTGCAAAGTCTGGCACCTCACGACATAGCTCATTAAAGTTCACGTGTCGCTCTCCAATGCATGTGCGGTTTGCAAATCTAGCACGGCGTTTTGCACTCACATGCGGTTCACTTTCATCAACATTAGATCTCCGTTGAGAGCGGTCGCGTATTACCGGTCCACCGGTACTTCTACGCGGAGGAGAATCCGCACCCTTCTTTTTCCGTGGAGCCATAGGTGCTTTCCCTTTTCCTTGAACTGTTTCTTCTTCATATTCTGAGGAATTTTCAGAATCTGAGCTAGTTGAATCCTCGTTGCGTGATCGTTTGGTAGCCTTTTTCTTTCCAGAACCACGACCACGTCCACTTCCAGTGGCCATTAAGATCACTAGTGCAAGAAGCCATGAACATGCCATTTCCTACAAAGAACACAATGCACTATGATTTGATCTTATAGAAAGGCTTAAACATGTCTAAGAAACATTCTAAACATGTCACAAGTGATGATTCATCATTCAAAATTCATTTACATCAAAAAGCCCTAATTCTCAATTTTCTTATATACTAAGAACATATGAAAATGTTAGATTCAATCAAATAAGCATGGAAACATGAATCTAATTAGATAGAAAGCAACCAAATATGTTCTAAGCATGAATTAAGAGTGATTTAAGCAAGAGATTTCATTTGGAGTAAGGATCAACTCATAAATCCCAAAATAAACATCAAAACCTAAAAACTAGGGTTTTGAAGCAAAGAAAGCAAGATTCATGAAGAAACTTACAAATCAAAGCAACAAATCTCTTGATCTTGAAGAAAAACCCCTTAGAGATGTTTTAGAGAGAGAGAGGGAGGGTTTTGAAGTGGGAGAGATGAAATAAAAACATTGTTGTTTCGGAATATAAGGAATTCCAGATCGCGTACCGGTACAAGAAGTCGCGTACCGGTACGTAGTGTAAAAACCGAAAAACCTTCGTTCGGGTTCCGGATTGTAAAACAGGGGGTAATCCGGATCCGCAATGTAGTTCCGGTACTAAAAGAGTAGTACCGGTACGCCAGTGAAAAACCAGAAAAATTCACATTCGGGATCCGGATTGGATTTTCTAATCCGGATTGGATTTTCAGGTACTAAAAAGCAGGTACCGGTACCGGAACAACAGAGCCAAAAAGCAGAAATTTCTTGAAACAAATCCAAATTTTGAAATCTTTTCAAATACCGATTTGTATACCATCAAGAAATCCATTTAAGTGCTTTGAAAAACAATGAATTCACATAGATGTCATTCAATCCAATTAATTATAAAAATTAAAAAGATTTACTCCAAAATCATGAAAAATAAAGGTAAAACATTATAAGCCGTTTTTCATGTTATATTCATCAAACACAAGTCATCAAAAATAATCTTGAGATCCAAACTCTATCAAGATGTAACGGATTTACAAAGATGACTTACGGAGATTTCCCAAATGACATCAATCTTGAATTCTACCCTTTCAAATTTGAGATAAGCACTAAAGTACCTAAGGGTGGCTCTTTGAGCATCTTTTTAACTATCCCACCTTATACCAACCAGGAGATTGTACAAAATAAGAACTTTGAATATAAATCTCCAAATGCTTCAACTAAAAATTCTCATAAAATATTTTTCAGGCATCCATAACATGTGGTAGCTCTTTCCAACATGTGGTGGTAGTTTTCACACTCCTTTCGGATGTAACTCTTTCCACATCTTTTACAATTCATTTATTTACCCTTGTAAGAAGGCAATCTCTTACGTGAAAGAATTAAATCCCAAATTTCAGTCTATCGGTTGTCTCACATTTGTCACAATGAATTCACACAACCGAGATAGAATGAGCATCTAAAGATCACACAAGATTTCTAAAATTTGATGCTTATAATATCAAAAACTCCTATAATGAAGTATCTTCAAGAATTATGATTATGGAGTAAAGTTGATAATTCATATAAAATTAAATTGGAGTGATTGAAAGTGAAACCCTTTTTATTCAATGCACTTGTTCGTTAAAACCCTTTTGTTTAAAAGAAATATAAAACCAAGAGCATTGAAAAACATGTAATGCAAAGATTAAGAAAAATATGAAGAAAAAACCAATCAAAGCATTACATACAGTCATAAGCAATTAGAACTTAAGACAAGGAAAGATATCACCTTTCCGAATCCAAAATCGCTGGATTTTGGGTTGTCTTGATTCGTTGTGGCCGGGGTTGTCCGCTTTGACTGTTGATCCACCTTAGGTCTTTGCCTCGCGATGATCCACTTGTATGATCGAAGTTGTGGCTCGGACCTTTGGTGGGTTGAGTGAACTCCATTGACTTGATGTGTCTTTTGAATCCTTTGAGTCCGCTCCGTAGATGAAGTTGCCGAAGAATTTTTCTTTCTCTTTTTCGGGCAAACCTTCACCAAATGTCCTTCAAGTCCACAAAGGTGACA
Organism: Tillandsia fasciculata; assembly: GCA_029168755.2. Classification (NCBI taxonomy): domain Eukaryota; kingdom Viridiplantae; phylum Streptophyta; class Magnoliopsida; order Poales; family Bromeliaceae; genus Tillandsia; species Tillandsia fasciculata. Next base: position 422,435 of record JAQOTM010000078.1, on the reverse strand, counting down.
TGTTCTTCCTTTCAATTTCGTTGTGGAAGTTGAAGCCTTCACAGTTTGGTTCTTTTTGAATCCCAAACCAACCTTGCTTGTTTGACCTAATCCGGACATACTTTCTAGTTTCTTGGAACCATTGAAAGCCTTTGTATGTCGGATTTAAGTTGATGTACTTGTTTGGTCAATGCTTGGTTGGTGACATGAATCTCTTCAAACTGTTTTTCAAGAAAATCAATCTTGTTAATATGGGAATTAACAATTGTTTCCGATTGATTTATCTTTTCTTGGAGGATTTTATTATTCTCCAATAACCGTCCTTTTTCCTCCTCGAGATCATTAAGTTTGATCTTTAAAGCTTGATTCTCGTCTTGAACTTCTTGTCGTTGCTTCCTCAACTTCTTGTTAAGTTTGGCCACCTTCTTTGATTCCGCAAGAAGTTGTTGGTATGCCTCAATGAGTTCTTCTTCGTCCGACTCCCCCTCACTTGATGACTCTCCGCCGGTTGTTGATGTTTCATGCAAAATTAAAGGAATAGAGTCAGTGATTAAAGATGATAAACACAAATTAGAAGAGGGAGTTTGAGAGGCATGAAAAGCAACAAATTTTCTTTCTCCTCTTCACTTGAGGTCGATTCATTGGAAAAAGAATCGTCCCAAGTTTTTGCTTGCAAAGCCTTCTTTTTATATAATTTCGGAGAAGGACAATCCGTTGAAATATGGCCGTAGCCTTTGCATCTATAACATCGGATTTCCCCTTCGAAATCATCTTTTTCTTTTTCTTTAGAAGGTTTTGCAACGCCTTTGAGTTTAGAGGATTTAGAACCCGATGATCCTTTAGATGATTTTGTGGATGAAGATCCATCGGTTCGATTCTTCCAAAATTTCCGACGAAATTTCTTTGTGATCCGCGCCAGTTGTTCTTCAAAATCGGCAAAAGAGATTTCATCGTCGGAACTCGATTCGTCATCTTCTTCCTTTGTTGATTTGAATGCAATACCTGTAAGCTTAGAAGAAGACTTGGAAGAATTTTGATTAGTAGGAAAAGTCATCTCATAAGTTTGCAAAGCACCTACTAATTCCTCTACACTCATCTCATCCGGATGACTAACGGTTTCAATGGCGGTAACCTTTGCCCTAAACCGTTCCGGAAGAGTCCGAAGAATCTTTCTTACAATTTTCGACTCCGGGATCTTTTCTCCCAAATTAGCACATGTATTAATTACATCTTGAAGTCTAGTGTAATAATCTGTAAACAATTCATGCTCTTCCATATGAATAGAGTCAAATTGACTTGTAAGCATCTGGAGCTTTTGAATTTTTACAAGATTAGTACCTTCATGTGTAATTTTGAGAATATCCCAAATTTCCTTCGCGGTTTCACACGCGGAAATTCTCGAAAATTCAGTCGAGGAAAGAGAATTAAATAGAGCGTTCATACCTTTCCCATTGTAAGAAGATCTTTCGATTTCCTCTTTGGACCATCTAGAGCGAGGTTTTGGGGTAGTAGAATTTCCTACTTCCTCAACCGGATGCACCCAACCGTATTCCACGGTTTGCCATACCCGCTCATCAATAGAGATGAGAAAAGCTCTCATCCGCATTTTCCAATATGCATAATTGGTCCCATCAAAAAGAGGAGGTCTAAAAATATTACCACTTTCACCCATTATGATAGATAAACCTAAAACCCGCTCTGATACCAATTGTAGAGTTATTTAGGATCCACAAGGATCTAAATAGGTACTATCAAACACCTAGAGGGGGGTGAATAGGTGTAATATTATAAAAACCAATCTCAGTGCAAAAATAAAAAATAATGCGGAAAATAAAAATCAACACACCGAGATTTACGTGGAAACTCCAATCCAGGAGAAAAACCACGGGACCAACACGCAATAACAATCCACTAAGAATTGAAGAATAACAAGGTGATTACCGACTCCACGGACTCGACCCCTCCTTCAACTTCTTCGGACCTTGCGCTGACCGGTTGGATGTCCACGCAATAACAATCCACTAAGAAACGAAGAATAACAAGGTGATTACCGTCTCCACGGATTCAACCCCTCCTTCAATTTCTTCGGACCTTGCGCTCCACCGTTTGCACGTCCACTGCACACGTTCGAATCCACGAACGCCACTCGAATCCACGAGCACACGTTTCGAATCCACGAAACGCCTTCAACACACCGAATCCACGGTGCCACGTCGAATCCACGACGCAAACTCAGCCGGTAAGAATATTGGCTTCGATGGTGATCCTTTGCTTAGATTATCAATGAAGATCCATGGGAAAAATCTCTAAGCAAAGATTAGATCAATTCGACAAAAGATAGATCTTGGAAGAACCGTCGAATTGACCTAAAAGAGGCTATAAAGAAGAACGATAAAAACCTAGCCTCTAGGGTTGCTCTCAAGTGTTTTATAAATTGATCGGTATTGAACCCACGTTCTTGAGAAACCCTAAATGTCTATTTATAGCCCTTGGAAACATATTAGAGTCGGTTTAGGAAACTTTTCCCGAGAGGGCATTGTGTACCGGTACCAAATATCGTGTTCCGGTACGCAATGGTGCAAAACACAGATTTTTCTATTGTGTTCCGGTACGCGAGTCCGTGTTCCGGTACGCAATGCAATTTACAGAAAATTCTGTGTCGGGTTAGAGGAACTTCAAGTGTGGTTCCGGTACGCAATGTAAAACTGATTTTTCCAAGATAAACTTTATCCAAAACAAACCCAGTACCGGAGTCCAAACTTAAAACAAGTTGTAAGTTAAAACCAAGTTCCTAAAACCAAGTCTAAACCGGTTTTCATTAATTTTCTGTTTCCAATGATCATAAATGAACTTTAATCACCATGAGCTATATTTAATCATACCTGAGAGTTGACTTGGGCTCATGTTGAATCTTCAACGAGTCTTCGAAGGCTGATTTGACAAATTGATCCCTTTAAGACTCCGACTCAACTTACTGACTTGACTCACGAAATGTGCCAACACCAAAAAGCCGTAACACCTGATTGATAGACACTATCCGATATGCATCTTGATTGATCCTGATTGATAGATACTGTTTGATATGCATGATTGATTGACTCCGATGGATAGATACAGACAGATGATTCCCTGTTGGGATTTCGGCGTATGCCGACTACTCGGTCACTTGACCGCCAGATTGATCATTATGACTTGCCATGCACTGCTGTACTTCACGAACATGGCCGGGGTAGCTCCCCGTGGAGATTGTTTCTTTACCGGTAAAGTGGTCTGGTGATAGACCCGTGAGCCTTCGACAGGGGTATGTCAGCGGATCGGGTGCGGATCGGTGGCTTTGCCTGAGGTCCCTGGGACCATAGTGGCGTATGATTGGATATTTGATTTCCTCAGTTGATGCATTATTCAAACTATTATGATTGTTCAGTTATTTCCAGCATGATTCTTGTAGACATTTTTATTTCCTACCCGTATGATTTTCCGCTATTATGACTGATGATTACTAGCATTTCCTGATTTACAGCATTCTCATCTGCAGTCCTTATGATTGATTATCATTGTATACCCTGATTTACAGTATTCATATCTGCAGTCCTTATGATTGATTATCATTGTATACCCTGATTTACAGTATTCATATCTGCAGTCCTTATGATTGATTATCGTTGTATACCCTGATTTACAGCATTCTCATCTGCAGTCCTTATGATTGATTATCATTGTATACCCTGATTTACAGTATTCATATCTGCTTTTCCTGCCTTCCTATAGATCTTTTACTATCCGCAGATTTTAGTACCCAGTAGGTACGATTAGCTGATCCCGGCTCGTCGTGCCCACTGGGATACACTCCGGTGTGTCTCACACCCTCGGGTGACTGTTTTTCAGGTCGAGCGGGTGTTGAGATGTCGGGACGAGTTGGTGAGATCACGAGATAGAGCTTGACCCATGGACAACAGATAGCCAAGCATTTAGTTACTTGATGAAAGAAAAGAAAATATAATGTAATTGAGAAATGTTGAAATTGTGCAATTTAATATCTGTGTTGTAATAGATGTACGTAGTTAGTACTCTGAGTAATTGCCAAGATAGCCGTGCATATATAGAAAAGGCTCAATCCCCAGTGGGATTGGGACTCTCCTATATATGTGAGGGTCTGTTCCGCCCTGACTGGTTTTGAACTCTGATTTCAAAAAAAAAAAAAAAAAATTTAGACGCGGATTTTTGAACTCGGGGCGTGACAGGTGGGTTATCTCATAGGGGATAATTAATTAATTAATTAATCAATTATCCGGTGACGGAAATTTAAATCCTCCTACGTACGAATAAAAGGGGGGATTTTATCTCGCGGATTGGATAAGAGATAAAATCCAGATACTTAAATTTGGAAATTTATCTTTCCAAGATTATTTAATGAAGGGGATTAAATAATCGGTGACCGGGATTTGAAAATTGGAAATTTAAATAACCGATGATTTAAATCCAAGTGGGAATTTATCCCCCATGATTATTTAATGAAGGTGATTAAATAATCGGTGGCCAGGATTTAAAAGGGTGAAGATTTTATCTCGTAAGTCAGATATTTATTTGAGAAATAGAAACAGGATGTTTTGGGTTTTCCTAGTTACGCACGTGTAAGATAAAGCGGACATTAATTAAATAATTAAGTAATAGGGTTATCGGTAAGGACTAATCAATTAATAAATTAATTAATCGGAGTCAAAATATCCGAAAGGATTTTGACGGTGCGTATGCGTGAAATAGGATAAATAGATAGGGAGATCTATTTATTCCCCGGTTTACCGAACGAAACCCTATTTTTAAAATACCGCCTCCTCAAACCCTCCTCTTTCGTGCGTACCGAAACCCCAACCGGTGAGGAAAAGGAGAAAAAGGAGAGAACGGAACCCTAACCGGAGGAAGGAGAAGGAAAAGAGAGGAGCCGATCGTCCCAAACGCCGACCCGAAGGCAAGAAACACGACCGGACACCTTCCCGACGATCTCCGGTTAGTAGAACATTTTTTAGTAATTTTTTCGGATTTTTTCTGTCGCCTTTTCGTCAATTTCTTCAGTTTCTCCGCCGTCCCCGTTACCGTCGCCGTCGTCGTAATTGTGCTAGACGGACGGAACGGACGGCGGAGACGCGCGGTGCCGCTAGGGCATCGCGCGGGGAGGGGGAAAACGATCGCGGACGACCGGACGCCGCAGCAAGCGGCGACGGCGTCGCGCGGGTCACTATGCGGGCGCCGTCCGCGGAGCCACGCCGCGCGCGGCTCCGACGGACGGCGACGGCCGCTCAAGGCAAGGGTGTCCCGCCGGACAGCGGGACGGTGCCGGACTCTTCGTACATAATAGAGTGGGGTAGTTCTGTTGCAATATGTTAGTATGTATTCTGATCTTAGTATCCGTGCGGACTTTTTATAGGTCCAGGTGCGCAGCGGGAGAGTGCAGAGGGCTCGGGTGACCCGTCTTCTCTCCAACCAGGTGGGTAGGGTTGCTATAAGTGCAACAAGTGCAGTAAGTGCATTTATCGCCATTAAAGTACTCTTAAATTTACCTAACAAAGTAGATGGACAGTTTAACCTTTCGCTTAATGATGTTTTATCTAACAATTTAAGCGGCTGCGGTCGCGGTGCTCACCACACGCCAATCTTGGCAATCCGGTTTCGGATGCTGCACGTACACCGGCGGATCGGGCCACCGCATGGTGTACTTTTCCGGAAAAGTGGTCTTTTTGACCCGTGTGCCTCACAAAGGGGTGGGAGCCGTGAGGACCCCTTCACGGCAGCTATAGGGGCCGCACTAGCCCCGTGAAGAGGTTAAAAGCATCAAAAGGTGTTTGCGCACGAGGGGGGACTTTAGTCTCCCCGACAGGTACTCTGGGGTTGGTGCCCAGCTTAATTAATAAATAATCTGGGGTTGGTGCCCAGTTTAAAATATGCACAGGGGTTTAACGAAAGGTTACGGTGTACTCGGTGTTTTCGGTTCGTTTTTCCTCCTTGGTACTATTAGACATCTACTTTGTTTGTCACTGACGTTACCCACTCCGTGACAGGTACTGCTACTAGGTGCGTCAGCCGGGGTGACGGTGGGGCTGCGTCGTGAGGACCGTAGTCGGACACTTGGTTATTATGATTATATCTCATTTCCTTTTTCGTATAAATACTTAATTTGCTTGTGGATGGCTTTAGTTGTGAACATGTATTAATTAGCTCTGTGGATGAGGTGTATTCTTATGTTTTAATTACGTTTAGTGGCGTTCCTTTTATGCGGCATGTTTTCATGATAAATTAAAGGATTGCGAAAATGTTTTCTCAAAACGAAGTGCCGTGTGGGCACGGGTTTTGCAAACGCTGGGTTTTATCCTTTCCAAACACTGACGCCGCTTTATAAACTTGCTTTAATTGGTGATGAATGTCTACGGTATGGTTGTTGGTTGGTGATTAATGTGTGATGAATTGTATGTTGTAAATGAGACGCCGTGCATATACAAAGGAGACTCTGTCCGTTGACAGAGTGAATTTGTGTATGTGGCGGTCTGGCACGCACCGGGGTTGAGGTTTATATCACCTTATTAAAAAAAAAAAAAAAATAGACACGCAATTTTCCGCTTTAAATGACTCAAAAACCCCCGGGGGCATGACAGATTAAATGGTATCAGAGAAAATACAACCACAACCATAGTAGACGGGATTTACATCCATAGTGCAAGGTGCCACAAGCAAATGGGACATGAGATAACGAAGGTATAGGTGCGTAGTACGTGAGAGTACGGGGAGATGGGAACGAAATATAGGTATAAATGTAGGACAAGATACTAGGATGATAACGTTTGAGATAACCTGGTTTCTCTGTCTACAGCAGTCAACGGCCAGGGTTCGGCCGCCGAGCACTAATTGTTTCATGACGGACAGGATGGATTCCGCAGCTGCCGCCAACCATTTACTCCTAAACCAGCTGCGAGACATAGCGGGGCAAATGCTAACCCTTACGGAGCGCCTGGGCCTACTGATTCGAGATTTTGAGGGTGTTGACCACACCCAGCGGGGCGCCATGAACGACGTCCATCGGGGAATGCCCCCAGCTGGGTTCCCCACCTTCGACGAGGCGGTGATGTTAGCCCTGCGAGCAGAGCAGGCACTGGCCGAGGCACGCGCACGACAGAGGTTTGCCTATCCGGGTCCGACGGAGGACCCCTTGCGACAGGGCCCGGCACACAAGCGCCCGAGGACAGAGGGCGACTTCGCGAGGGCGACGAGAGCAGGACCCAGACAGCTCGGGAGGCCTTGCCCCATATGTGTGGGAGCACACCAGGTGACGGATTGCCCGTGGAGGCGCGATCATTGCTATCGGTGTGGCAGGCCGGGCCATAATCGTTACGACTGCCCTTGGAAACCGGGGGTCACCAGGCCTCCGGCACCGCGAACGAGGAGGACAGAGAGGACTGCTACACCCGTTCCCCAAGGGGGCCCCGCCCAAGAAGATCGAGGAGGGGGACCACCGGAGGGGGCGCGGAAGGAAGAACCGGCTCCAGCGAGGGACGCGAAACCACCTCAGGGGCCGTGCGTGATCTGCCAGGGTGCGCACCCGGTAGCGGAGTGTACTTGGAGGTACCATTACTGCAACCGGTGCGGGTTGCCGGATCACACTCTTGACGTCTGCCCTCAGAGGCCCGCCGCCGCCGCCCCTACGCCACCACCGCAGAAGGAACCAGACAGTGCCGCGGCTCCCATTCAGCCAAGGGACCCGCCCGACAACCGGGAACCCTCAGACTCCTCAGACTCCTCGGACTCCTCAGACGTTAGGCCCCTCCCCCAGCACGCCGTACGACACTGGCCCAGGGGCTGCGGACGGGTTCCCCGGGATACTGCAGCAGAGGACGCGACGTCCCAGACTTAGTGACGGCAGGTGATTACTGTTCAGTTTTATTTTTTTTCTTTAGAGAGCCGATTGCACCTTAGCCAGCTACCCTCGTTAGACTTTCTCTCTCTCTCCCCCTCACTAGGACCCTTAAGTATTAGGCGAAACCTCCCCCGGCCAATGCGCGCGGGCGGGTTTCGAAGCCTAGGAAAACCCGGTGTATTCGGGGCCCATTAAGGGCCATGCAAGGAATAAATAGGCTCCGCCCTATGCCTTGCAACCGGGAACCCGATGGGCTGTCATGTAGCTCGGGGCCGCTCCCCAGACCAGGCTCAGCGGTCCCGTGGTAAGGGAATTCCCGGATGTATTTCCGGCGGAGTTTCCCGGAATGCCGCCGGAACGAGAGGTTGACTTCCAAATTGAACTGCTCCCCGACACCAAGCCCATCACCAAGGCACCGTACAGGATGGCCTTCGCGGAGCTGAAGGAACTCAAGGCACAGTTGGAGGACCTTTTGGACAAAGGTTTCATCAGACCAAGCGCGTCACCTTGGGGCGCGCCCGTCCTGTTTGTGAGGAAGAAGGACGGAAGTCTCCGGTTGTGCATCGACTACCGGGAGATAAACAAGGTCACTATCAAGAATAAGTACCCCCTGCCAAGAATCGACGACCTTTTTGACCAGTTACGGGGGGCGACGGTGTTCTCAAAAATTGACCTGCAGTCGGGCTATCATCAGGTCCGGGTCAAGGGGGAGGACATCCCCAAAACGGCTTTCCGTACTCGCTATGGCCATTACGAGTTTACGGTGATGCCGTTCGGGCTCACAAATGCCCCGGCAGTGTTCATGGATATGATGAACAGGGTATTCAAACCCTTTCTGGACTTGTTCGTGGTGGTCTTCATCGACGATATCCTCATCTACTCGCGTACGGACGAGGAACATGAAGAACATCTGCGCACAGTCCTCCAGACCCTTCGGGAACGGAAACTCTACGCCAAACTCAAAAAGTGTGAGTTTTGGCTCCGAGAGGTCGGTTTCTTGGGGCATGTAATCTCGGCGGCTGGAGTCGCGGTGGATCCGAAGAAGATAGATTCGGTGACGGACTGGCCCCGACCGACCACGGTGACGGAAATTCGAAGCTTCCTGGGATTAGCCGGGTATTACCGGCGCTTCGTGGAGGGCTTCTCCAAGATAGCCACCCCCCTAACCCGTCTGACAAGAAAGGGGGAAAAGTTCATCTGGACGGATAAGTGCCAGAGAAGCTTCGAGGAGCTTAAGGATAGGTTGACGCGAGCCCCGATTCTCGCCCTGCCAGAGCCAGGGGAGGATTACGAAGTATATTGCGATGCGTCGCGAAATGGATTGGGTGGAGTACTCATGCAACGGGGAAAGGTCATAGCCTATGCATCAAGGTAGCTCAAGGAGTATGAGCGGAATTACCCCGTGCACGATTTGGAACTCGCAGCGGTGGTGTTTGTCCTCAAGCTTTGGAGACACTACCTGTATGGGGCACACTGCAATGTGTACTCAGATCATAAGAGTCTCAAGTACCTCTTCACCCAAAGGGAGCTAAATCTGCGACAAAGGCGGTGGCTTGAGCTATTAAAGGACTACGATCTAACGATCCACTATCACCCGGGAAAGGCCAACGTGGTGGCCGACGCCCTGAGTCGCAAAGGACAGGCCGTGGAGGCGGATGTAAGCGCCATTACACGGCAGGATAGCCTGTAATAACCGCGGGTTTATTTCTCTTTTTGGTCTTACCTTTGAATTTTTTTTCAACCGCTTTTCGGCTAAGGGGTCTGGGGTGCGATTTTTCTTTCGTTGTTTCTAGGCAGGCCGTCGGGGCTCGCGGGTATTTTTGGGAGAATAAAGCCCGCGAAACGGAGATCGGCGGCGCGATCGGATCTGATTTCCGACCACGGAATCTCCCGGAATAAATTTCTGAAGTTGTTGCAGTTCGAGCGTTCAGCACGTCTTATTAGAGGTAAACCAGACCCGGGTTTAATTTAATTTAATTTAATTTAATTTGATTTAAGTTATTTTATTTTATTTTGACTTTGGGTTTAGACCCAATTGCGCCAAAACGACTAATTAAGTAGGCTCGGGGAATTAGATTTGGGAACCCCTTTTCCTTTCCCTCTTACCCTTGGCGTGCGTTACCCCGAGCGTGATCAAGAACGCTTTCCCCAAACCTTCCCTTAGATCGGCGTGGAGAACCGCGGCGAAGCGATAGAGAGGAGGGAAGAACACCGCACGCTTTCTACCGGAACCGGGCACGCAAGAACGGACGATCCCTCCCCTCTCAACCATCGTCGTCGTAACCGAGGTGAGACGGATGTTTTTCAATTCTGGGTTTCTTGATCGTTTCAATCGGTAGGGGGGAACACAGGCGACGGATTCCTCGGAATCCGGCGCATGTGCGAAACCCCACCCCCCCCCCCCAAAGGCGGGCGGCGTACCCGTGCGAGCCGCACGGGGCCGGGGTGCGCCCAGCCCCGCGTGCGGGAGTGACCCGCACGGGGGGCCGGACACATGCCCAGCCCCGCGTGCGGGGGTGACCAGCACGGGGGCCGGGCACATGCCCAGCCCCCGCGTGCGGGGGTGACCCGCACGGGGGCCGGGCACATGCCCAGCCCGCGTGCGGGGATGACCCGCACGGGGGCCGGGCAGTGCCCAGCCCCGCGTGCGGGGGTGACCCGCACGGGGGCGGGCACATGCCCAGCCCCCGCGTGCGGGGGTGACCCGCACGGGGCCGGGCACATGCCCAGCCCGCGTGCGGGGATGACCCGCACGGGGCCGGGCCGTGCCCAGCCCCGCGTACGGGGGTGACCCGCACGGGGCCGGGCACACGCCCAGCCCCGCATGCGGGGGGTCAACCCGCACGGGGCCGGGCGCCTGCCCAGCCCCGCATGCGGGCGGGGAGCCGCTCAGGACCGGGCGCCGGACGGCACGCGCAAACCGGGAGGAGCGGATTGTTCGTAACTTATTTATTCGAGTCCGATTGCTGACTTTTCCCTTGCGGTAGGTGTGTGAGTGGGTCCGGGCGAGCGGACCGAGACGCGAGGGAGCCCAAGCGTTGACTGCTACTAGCGACAGGTGGGTTGAGTGTGGTGTTTAGCGTCGATCTCCGATGACCGTTTACTTTAAATATTACATATTATCGTTCCACTTTAAATGCTACCTGTTATCGTTACTTTAGATGTTGCATGTTACCGCCTCACTCTAGTCGTTACGTGTTACCGCTTTACTTCGATTATACTTGTTAGTAGGGTACCTCGATTACACATGCTACTATCTTGCTCTTGTTTATACATCATGGTTACTTGGCTCGAGGCTGCAGCACGCGCACCCGCGGTTTGGCCACCGCAAGGGTGCGCTTTTCCGGAAAAGCGGTCTATTGACCCGTGTATACCCACGAGGTGACGTAGTGGGGCCCCTTATGTAGTTGTGGGGTTTGAGGCGCCGAGGTGCGAGCGGTGCGACCCGTCGGTTTAGTTGTCCGACGTGGTCGGGTATTGCAGGTACGGTACGGCCGTCGGTTTAGTTGTCCGACGCGGCCGGGTATTGCAGGACACAGGAGTACAGGTTATCGTTCCCCTCTTGAGAGGGTGGTTGCTCCGGTTGATTCTACGGTTTGTTTTACTACTTTTTCCTGCTCTACTATCTTTCGTCACTGACTTCCCGCTTCGTGACAGGGTCCAGACGAGGGGAGAGGTAGGCGACGGTGAGGACGGGGCAGGAGCTTCTGGGTCGCTGGGGACCCTGGACTGTATTTCCTCTTTCTTCTTTACATTTCATTTACGTTTGTAGTTACTTGTGAGGTTCTCGATACCCTCGTGGGGTCGGCATGGATGTCGGTATGGTCACATTTAGTTGTCCTTTTATGTATTTCCCTTTCCTTTCATTTCTGTTGGCCGTTTGGAAAAGAAAAAGAAAAACCAAAGAAAAGATTGCGAAAATTGTTTTCAAAAATTTAAGTGTCGTGTGGGCACTGTTTTCAAAACCCTGTGGATTTATGGATTGTGAAAACGAATTTCAAAACTCGAGTGTCGTGTGGGCACTGTTTTCAAAACCATGTGGATTTATGCTGTTTTCGAACACGTTTTCAAACTCTGGGTGCCGGGTAGGCGCCGATTTCAACGACTGTGGATTTATCCTTTCAAAACCCCTTGGCCGTGTTTATTACTCAGTTATGGTACTTAGTTGTATGTTAGAACTGTTGTGATTGAATGGATGTTTGCGTTTGGGACTTGTATTAGCTGCTACGCCGTGCATATACAGGGGAGACTCTGTCCGTTTGCAGAGTGACTCTGTGTATGCGGCGGGTCTGGGCATGCGCCGGGGAAGAGGGTTTACTTTTCAAAAGAAAAAAAAAAAAAATATCTTACGCACCAAATGAGTACCTTTTGTGAACCGTTTCCGCTAAAACAAACCCCCGGGGCGTGACAGACTAAGATGGTATCAGAGAGTTCTCTCAATCACAACAGTTAGTGCCGACATCCGTAGGGAATACCTCACTTGCCTACAAATGAATGAAATGGGTAAGGCATAGGACTGTAGAACGTGAGTGATCGGGGGGGGGGGAATTTGAGTCTTTTCTCGCGCTAAGTGGTTCGCTGTTTGTAGGTAAAGTCTGATGTTGACCATCGTTGTGTGTGACAGACATGGCCCGTACTAGATCATCGGCTGGGGACGCCGAGGCAGACGCGACAACGTCGACGGCCGCGGAGAACCAGCTCCTGCGGCAGCAATTGCGGGAGATGGCGGGGCAACTGGCAACTCTCACCGATCACGTGCGTCAGTTGACGCAACAGCAGCAGGCCGCGACGGTGACGGCCGCCCCGGTCCCTCCGCAGGGGCCGACAGCACCGGCCGCGGCACCACCGACAGCGCCACCGCCGGCGGCGACTACAGGACCGGCGCCGGGGACAACCAGCAGGGTTACTCTGGAGGAGACTGTAGTCACACCTACCCCTACCGTGGCTGCCGCCGCCGCGGGGGAGGGGACGGTCGTGATGACTGAGCGAGATCGGGTGCGAGCCAACCTGAAGGACTTCAAGAAACACGACCCCCCCACGTTCGAAGGGGAGACGACTGATCCTTGGGTCGTAGAGAAATGGGTGGGGTCGATGGAGAAACTTTTTGAAGACTTACTCATGGAGGACCACGAGCGGGTTCCCCTAGCAGTCCACTGCTTTGAGGGGAACGCCCGCTTGTGGTGGAAGACGGTACGCCCCGATCCTGCTAAGAGTACCGCATTCCCGTCCTGGGCAACATTCAAACGGGAGCTGTTCGAGGCCTTCTTCACCAGCAGTGTCAAGAAGAAGTTGGAGGATGACCTGAACCACATACAGCAGGGAAACCGGACGGTCATGGAGTACCAACGGGAGTTCGTCCGCCTAGCGAACTGCGTCCCGTTCATTATAAGGGACGAGTCCCACAAGGCGCAACTCTTTGTGGATGGCTTGCGGAGCAATATCTTCGAGGTGGTGCAAGCAGCCGACCTGCACACCTTCCAGAAAGTGGTCGACAGGGCCACTACGGTGGAACGGGGTTTTGCGGTCACCCGCGCCAGAAGGGAGAACTCGGCGCGGCTGGAGGACAGGAAGCGACAACAGCAGAACCTGGGGGAAGCTCCTCGAGCGGGGGCGGACCCCCAAACGGTGGAGACCGCAGGCGGGGCCCCGGGGCGCGCCAGCAGGAGGGCCGAGGCCGGGGAATAGGCCTTGTGTTATATGCGGGGGAGGGCACCTGGCGGGAGAGTGCCCCCAAAGAGGCGACCACTGCTTCAGGTGCGGCAAACGGGGGCACTTCCGCCGCAACTGCCCCTTAGGCGGGGGATCTGCGTCCTCTGCAGCTTCTACGCCCACGCCACAGCTCTCAGGGCGGGGGAAAGCTCCTATGGCGTCGACTTCTAGACCCCCTGCACCACGGCGCGAGGAGGACAGGCAGCCACAACCAGGCGGGAGAGTTTTCTCAATGACCCGCCAAGAGACAGATCCGCCGGAGGACGCACTTGCAGGTATTACTTCCGTTTCAAATTCCCGTGCTAGAACTCTTTTCGATACTGGAGCAACACACTCGTTCATTTCTCGTGATTTCGTATTTATGCATGACCTCGAGGAGACACCCCTCCAAATCTTCTTGACGGTACAAACGGCGGGAGGGACTTTGGAGGCGGTCAGCTTTGTGGCCGCCTGCCCGATTATGCTAGGGCGGCTGGCTTGCCCTTGGGATTTGGTGGTAATCCCCCTGAAGGAGTACGACGTGGTGTTGGGTATGAACTGGCTCACGAGGTACCAGGCACTCATCGATTGTGACAAGCGACAGTTGCGACTACAAGAACCGGGTTTCCCTGAGCATGTGTACATAATGGGCAAGAGCATCTCCTTCCCGGTGGTTATTTCGGCGGCACGGGCCAGAAGACTGGTAGAGGGTGGGTGCGTGGCCTATTTAGCATCGGTGGATTTGGCTACTCGACCCTCGACGACACCCTCAGATATTCCAGTAGTGAGGGACTTTCCCGACGTGTTCCCCACGGAACTGCCCGGGATGCCCCCTGAGCGGGAGGTGGTGTTCCCTATCGAGCTACTACCAGGCACGCAGCCTATTACGAAGGCGCCTTACCGAATGGCCTTTGCAGAGCTAAAGGAGCTTAAAGCACAACTGGAAGACCTCTTGGACAAAGGGTTCATCAGACCGAGTGTGTCACCCTGGGGCGCACCGGTGCTTTTTGTGCGGAAGAAAGACGGAAGCCTACGCCTCTGCATCGATTACAGAGGAATAAACAAAGTGACTGTGAAGAATAAGTACCCCCTGCCCAGAATAGATGATCTCTTCGACCAGCTGAGGGGGGCGACGGTTTTCTCCAAGATCGATCTGCAATCGGGCTACCACCAACTCCGGGTTCGGGACGAGGACATCCCGAAGACTGCTTTCCGGACCCGGTACGGCCACTACGAGTTCACGGTTATGCCCTTCGGACTTGTAGAGTTATTTAGGATCCACAAGGATCTAAATAGGTACTATCAAACACCTAGAGGGGGGTGAATAGGTGTAATATTATAAAAACCAATCTCAGTGCAAAAATAAAAATAATGCGGAAAATAAAAAACAACACACCGAGATTTACGTGGAAACTCCAATCCAGGAGAAAAACCACGGGACCAACACGCAATAACAATCCACTAAGAATTGAAGAATAACAAGGTGATTACCGACTCCACGGACTCGACCCCTCCTTCAACTTCTTCGGACCTTGCGCTGACCGGTTGGATGTCCACGCAATAACAATCTACTAAGAAAAGAAGAATAACAAGGTGATTACCGTCTTCACGGATTTAACCCCTCCTTCAATTTCTTCGGACCTTGCGCTCCACCGTTTGCACGTCCACTGCACACGTTCGAATCCACGAACGCCACTCGAATCCACGAGCACACGTTTCGAATCCACGAAACGCCTTCAACACACCGAATCCACGGTGCCACGTCGAATCCACGACGCAAACTCAGCCGATAAAAATATAGGCTTCGATGGTGATCCTTTGCTTAGATTATCAATGAAGATCCATGGAAAAAATCTCTAAGCAAAGATTAGATCAATTCGACAAAAGAAAGATCTTGGAAGAACCGTCGAATTGACCTAAAAGAGGCTATAAAGAAGAACGATAAAAACCTAGCCTCTAGGGTTGCTCTCAAGTGTTTTATAAATTGATCGGTATTGAACCCACGTTCTTGAGAAACCCTAAATGTCTATTTATAGCCCTTGGAAACATATTAGAGTCGGTTTAGGAAACTTTTCCCGAGAGGGCATTGTGTACCGGTACCAAATATCGTGTTCCGGTACGCAATGGTGCAAAACACAGATTTTTCTATTGTGTTCCGGTACGCGAGTCCGTGTTCCGGTACGCAATGCAATTTACAGAAAATTCTGTGTCGGGTTAGAGGAACTTCAAGTGTGGTTCCGGTACGCAATGTAAAAACTGATTTTTCCAAGATAAACTTTATCCAAAACAAACCCAGTACCGGAGTCCAAACTTAAAACAAGTTATAAGTTAAAACCAAGTTCCTAAAACCAAGTCTAAACCGGTTTTCATTAATTTTCTGTTTCCAATGATTATAAATGAACTTTAATCACCATGAGCTATATTTAATCATACCTGAGAGTTGACTTGGGCTCATGTTGAATCTTCAATGAGTCTTCGAAGGCTGATTTGACAAATTGATCCCTTTAAGACTCCGACTCAACACACTGACTTGACTCACGAAATGTGCCAACACCAAAAAGCCGTAACAATCTCCCCCTTTGGCAATTTCGTGACAAAACCCAAAAATACATAAAAACTCTCAAGTCACTCATCTTAAACCAAAAGATCGAAATTCAATGTCATCACCAAAACATTGATTTTCTTTGCGTGAAAGATCCAATAAATACAAAATACATTTGAACCAAACAGTCCTAGAACATACTCTATGACTTAGGACTTGGAGTCTTAAAGTGATGTAATTCCTGCAAAACAAAACTCCAAACACAATCAAATGTTAGTCGTTAGAAATTAAAATCCTACATTTGATCCGTCTTCCTTTTGGTTCTTTTGTTTTTCGGCTCTTTCAATGTCTCCCCCTATTTTGAGCATCTCCAACATGTTCTCCATGTTCTCCCCCTTTGTGAGTGTTCTCCCCCTGTTCATCTCATGTTCTCCCCCTTTGTGATCGTGTTCTCCCCCTACGATCATTTCCGTTCTCCCCCTTTTTGTCACAAATTGTCAAACAGTTAATAGAAACAAAAAGAGAACATACTAGAAGGATAAGTTCTTAGTTACATGCCCATTAGAGTTCTTGTTCAACACAAAGTGAAAAGAAACTAAAAAGCAAAAACAAGAAGGTAAAGAGATCACTCATCCTGATCTGAATCTTCATCGTCCTCATGTGATGTAGGTCCGTGAGATGTACTCGGTGCAGTTGCTCCAGTGACCACATCATCATGTTTGCATCCAAGGATATCGAAGATTTTCTTTAAGCTATCCTCAAGTTTCTTGAAGCCTCGCTCCATCCTTTGCTCCATCCTTTTCTTTAGTGAACGAACATCCCGATGCAGGGTTTGAAGAGTTACAACCTCATCTGGTTCAGGAGATTCTTGACGAGGTGGTGCACTCACTGTCGCTTCACTTGCATAGGCTTTTGTATGCCCAAAAGTCTTCAAAGTGCTAATTGACTTGGCTAAAGTGATTCCATCAATTGCCCCCAAGCCATAATCATATTTGGCACAAGTAATGTCCACTCCGTGATCTTCCAGAATACGCGTAATCAAGATCGGATACGGTAGAAGGTCACGTTGTCTAGATCCTTCAATGACATGCACCATCTGCTGCCAAATGAGAAATGGAATGTTGGTGTTAATTCCATTTGCACTTTCCGGGTGACCAAGGAGAAAGAGAAGTAACAATCGATCCCATCGAATCCTTTTGGTCCCCAGTGTGGGCAATAGGTTGTAGCATACGATTAAGGACAAAATATGATACTCTGGTTTTAGGTCCTTTGATTCAACATATGATCTGTTCGTGTGCGTCCCTGTCTTGCAAATAGAGTCCACAACCATATCCCAATGGGTATCATGTAGGAAGTTTCCATCAGTATAATAAAGACCAGTAGTGTCAACAGCTAATCCAAGGTTTGCACCAATTACTGCTGGAGTAATGTCAAACTTGACGCCTCTAACTGTTGTTTCAAAGACGAAGGCCCCGGTGTCATGGTCTTTTTGAAGTATGTTACCTTGCATGTAGAATTCCCTGATGATCTCCACACAAAAACCCATCTTAGGTTGAACGCTGCCAAGTGGCCGAATATGGCTTCGTTCCAAAATCCTTGCAAAGTCTGGCACCTCACGACATAGCTCATTAAAGTTCACGTGTCGCTCTCCAATGCATGTGCGGTTTGCAAATCTAGCACGGCGTTTTGCACTCACATGCGGTTCACTTTCATCAACATTTGATCTCCGTTGAGAGCGGTCGCGTATTACCGGTCCACCGGTACTTCTACGCGGAGGAGAATCCGCACCCTTCTTTTTCCTTGGAGCCATAGGTGCTTTCCCTTTCCTTGAACTGTTTCTTCTTCATATTCTGAGGAATTTTCAGAATCTGAGCTAGTTGAATCCTCGTTGCGTGATCGTTTGGTAGCCTTCTTCTTTCCAGAACCACGACCACGTCCACTTCCAGTGGCCATTAAGATCACTAGTGCAAGAAGCCATGAAATGCCATTTCCTACAAAGAACACAATGCACTATGATTTGATCTTATAGAAAGGCTTAAACATGTCTAAGAAACATTCTAAACATGTCACAAGTGATCATTCATCATTTAAAATTCATTTACATCAAAAAGCCCTAATTCTCAATTTTCTTATACTAAGAACATATGAAAATGTTAGATTCAATCAAATAAGTATGGAAACATGAATCTAATTAGATAGAAAGCAACCAAATATGTTCTAAGCATGAATTAAGAGTGATTTAAGCAAGAGATTTCATTTGGAGTAAGGATCAACTCAAAAATCCCAAAATAAACATCAAAACCTAAAAACTAGGGTTTTGAAGCAAAAGAAAGCAAGATTCATGAAGAAACTTACAAATCAAAGCAACAAATCTCTTGATCTTGAAGAAAAACCCCTTAGAGATGTTTTAGAGAGAGAGAGGGAGGGTTTTGAAGTGGGAGAGATGAAATAAAACCAAGTTGTTTCGGAATATAAAGAATCCCAGATCGCGTACCGGTACAAGGAGTCGCGTACCGGTACGTAGTGTAAAAACCGAAAAACCTTCGTTCGGGTTCCGGATTGTAAAACAGGGGGTAATCCGGATCCGCAATGTAGTTCCGGTACTAAAAGAGTAGTACCGGTACGCAAGTGAAAAACCAGAAAAATTCACATTCGGGATCCGGATTGGATTTTCTAATCCGGATTGGATTTTCAGGTACTAAAAAGCAGGTACCGGAACAACAGAGCCAAAAAGCAAAAATTTCTTGAAACAAATCCAAATTTTGAAATCTTTTCAAATACCGATTTGTATACCATCAAGAAATCCATTTAAGTGCTTTGAAAAACAATGAATTCACATAGATGTCATTCAATCCAATTAATTTCACAAAATTAAAAAGATTTACTCCAAAATCATGAAAAATGAAGGTAAAACATTATAAACCGTTTTTCATGTTATATTCATCAAACACAAGTCATCAAAAATAATCTTGAGATCCAAACTCTATCAAGATGTAACGGATTTACAAAGATGACTTACGGAGATTTTCCAAATGACATCAATCTTGAATTCTACCCTTTCAAATTTGAGATAAGCACTAAAGTACCTAAGGGTGGCTCTTTGAGCATCTTTTTAACTATCCCACCTTATACCAACCAGGAGATTGTTCAAAATAAGAACTTTGAATATAAATCTCCAAATGCTTCAACTAAAAAATCTCATAAAATATTTTTCAGGCATCCATAACATGTGGTAGCTCTTTCCAACATGTGGTGGTAGTTTTCACACTCCTTTCGGATGTAACTCTTTCCACATCTTTTACAATTCATTTATTTACCCTTGTAAGAAGGCAATCTCTTACGTGAAAGAATTAAATCCCAAATTTCAGTCTATCGGTTGTCTCACATTTATCACAATGAATTCACACAACCGAGATAGAATAAGCATCTAAAGATCACACAAGATTTCTAAAATTTGATGCTTATAATATCAAAAACTCCTATAATGAAGTATCTTCAAGATTATGATTATGGAGTAAAGTTGATAATTCATATAAAATTAAATTGGAGTGATTGAAAGTGAAACCCTTTTTATTCAATGCACTTGTTCGTTAAAACCCTTTTGTTAAAAACAAATATAAAAACAAGAGCATTGAAAAACATGTAATGCAAAGATTAAGAAAAATATGAAGGAAAAACCAATCAAAGCATTACATACAGTCATAAGCTAATTAGAACTTAAGACAAGGAAAGATATCACCTTTCCGAATCCAAAATCGCTGGATTTTGGGTTGTCTTGATTCGTTGTGGCCGGGGGTTGTCCGCTTTGACTGTTGATCCACCTTAGGTCTTTGCCTCGCGATGATCCACTTGTATGATTGAAGTTGTGGCTCGGACCTTTGGTGGGTTGAGTGAACTCCATTGACTTGATGTGTCTTTTGAATCCGTTGAGTCCGCTCCGTAGATGAAGTTGCCGAAGAATTTTTCTTTCTCTTTTTCGGGCAAACCTTCACCAAATGTCCTTCAAGTCCACAAAGGTGACATGTTCTTCCTTTCAATTTCGTTGTGGAACTTGAAGCCTTCACAGTTTGGTTCTTTTTAAATCCCAAACCAACCTTGCTTGTTTGACCTAATCCGGACATACTTTCTAGTTTCTTGGAACCATTGAAAGCCTTTGTATGTCGGATTTAAGTTGATGTACTTGCTTGGTCAATGCTTGGTTGGTGACATGAATCTCTTCAAACTGTTTTTCAAGAAAATCAATCTTGTTAATATGGGAATTAAGAATTGTTTCCGATTGATTTATCTTTTCTTGGAGGATTTTATTATTCTCCAATAACCGTCCTTTTTCCTCCTCGAGATCATGAAGTTTGATCTTTAAAGCTTGATTCTCGTCTTGAACTTCTTGTCGTTGCTTCCTCAACTTCTTGTTAAGTTTGGCCACCTTCTTTGATTCCGCAAGAAGTTGTTGGTATGCCTCAATGAGTTCTTCTTCGTCCGACTCCCCCTCACTTGATGACTCTCCGCCGGATGTTGATGTTTCATGCAAAATCAAAGGAATAGAGTCAGTGACTAAAGATGATAAACACAAATTAGAAGAGGGAATTTGAGAGGCATGAAAAGCAACAAAATTTTCTTTTTCCTCTTCACTTGAGGTCGATTCATGGAAAAAGAATCGTCCCAAGTTTTTGCTTGCAAAGCCTTCTTTTTATATGATTTCTTAGAAGGACAATCCGTTGAAATATGGCCGTAGCCTTTGCATCTATAACATCGGATTTCCCCTTCGAAATCATCTTTTTCTTTTTCTTTAGAAGGTTTTGCAACGCCTTTGAGTTTAGAGGATTTAGAACCCGATGATCCTTTAGATGATTTCGTGGATGAAGATCCATCGGTTCGATTCTTCCAAAATTTCCGACGAAATTTCTTTGTGATCCGCGCCAATTGTTCTTCAAAATCGGCAAAAGAGATTTCATCGTCGGAACTCGATTCGTCATCTTCTTCCTTTGTTGATTTGAATGCAATACCTGTAAGCTTAGAAGAAGACTTGGAAGAATTTTGATTAGTAGGAAAAGTCATCTCATAAGTTTGCAAAGCACCTACTAATTCCTCTACACTCATCTCATCCGGATGACTAACGGTTTCAATGGCGGTAACCTTTGCCCTAAACCGTTCCGGAAGAGTCCGAAGAATCTTTCTTACAATTTTCGACTCCGGGATCTTTTCTCCTAAATTAGCACATGTATTAATTACATCTTGAAGTCTAGTGTAATAATCTGTAAACAATTCATGCTCTTCCATATGAATAGAGTCAAATTGACTTGTAAGCATCTGGAGCTTTTGAATTTTTACAAGATTAGTACCCTCATGTGTAATTTTGAGAATATCCCAAATTTCCTTCGCGGTTTCACACGCGGAAATTCTCGTAAACTCAGTCGAGGAAAGAGAATTAAATAAAGCGTTCATACCTTTCCCATTGTAAGAAGATCTTTCGATTTCCTCTTTGGACCATCTAGAGCGAGGTTTTGGGGTAGTAGAATTTCCTACTTCCTCAACCGGATGCACCCAACCGTATTCCACGGTTTGCCATACCCGCTCATCAATAGAGATGAGAAAAGCTCTCATCCGCACTTTCCAATATGCATAATTGGTCCCATCAAAAAGAGGAGGTCTAAAAATATTACCACTTTCACCCATCATGATAGATAAACCTAAAACCCGCTCTGATACCAATTGTAGAGTTATTTAGGATCCACAAGGATCTAAATAGGTACTATCAAACACCTAGAGGGGGGTGAATAGGTGTAATATTATAAAAACCAATCTCAGTGCAAAAATAAAAATAATGCGGAAAATAAAAATCAACACACCGAGATTTACGTGGAAACTCCAATCCAGGAGAAAAACCACGGGACCAACACGCAATAACAATCCACTAAGAATTGAAGAATAACAAGGTGATTACCGACTCCACGGACTCGACCCCTCCTTCAACTTCTTCGGACCTTGCGCTGACCGGTTGGATGTCCACGCAATAACAATCCACTAAGAAAAGAAGAATAACAAGGTGATTACCGTCTCCACGGATTTAACCCCTCCTTCAATTTCTTCGGACCTTGCGCTCCACCGTTTGCACGTCCACTGCACACGTTCGAATCCACGAACGCCACTCGAATCCACGAGCACACGTTTCGAATCCACGAAACGCCTTCAACACACCGAATCCACGGTGCCACGTCGAATCCACGACGCAAACTCAGCCGATAGAAAATATAGGCTTCGATGGTGATCCTTTGCTTAGATTATCATTGAAGAACCGTAGAAAGAAATCTCTAAGCAAAGATTAGATCAATTCGACAAAAGATAGATCTTGGAAGAACCGTCGAATTGACCTAAAAGAGGCTATAAAGAAGAACGATAAAAACCTAGCCTCTAGGGTTGCTCTCAAGTGTTTTATAAATTGATCGGTATTGAACCCACGTTCTTGAGAAACCCTAAATGTCTATTTATAGCCCTTGGAAACATATTAGAGTCGGTTTAGGAAACTTTTCCCGAGAGGGCATTGTGTACCGGTACCAAATATCGTGTTCCGGTACGCAATGGTGCAAAACACAGATTTTTCTATTGTGTTCCGGTACGCGAGTCCGTGTTCCGGTACGCAATGCAATTTACAGAAAATTCTGTGTCGGGTTAGAGGAACTTCAAGTGTGGTTCCGGTACGCAATGTAAAAACTGATTTTTCCAAGATAAACTTTATCCAAAACAAACCCAGTACCGGAGTCCAAACTTAAAACAAGTTATAAGTTAAAACCAAGTTCCTAAAACCAAGTCTAAACCGGTTTTCCTTAATTTTCTGTTTCCAATGATTATAAATGAACTTTAATCACCATGAGCTATATTTAATCATACCTGAGAGTTGACTTGGGCTCATGTTGAATCTTCAACGAGTCTTCGAAGGCTGATTTGACAAATTGATCCCTTTAAGACTCCGACTCAACTTACTGACTTGACTCACGAAATGTGCCAACACCAAAAAGCCGTAACAGGACTCACGAACGCCCCCGCAGTCTTCATGGACATGATGAACCGGATCTTCAGACCCTTCCTTGATCAGTTCGTGGTGGTTTTCATCGACGACATCCTGATTTATTCCACTACCGATGAGGAGCACGAGGACCATTTGCGAACGATCCTACAGACCCTCAGAGAGCAGAAGCTGTTCGCTAAACTCAAAAAGTGTAAGTTCTGGCTGCGCGAAGTCGGTTTCCTAGGACATGTGATCTCGGCACAGGGAATCGCCGTGGATCCCAAGAAGGTGGAATCGGTGGTCGACTGGCAGCCGCCGACGTCGGTGACAGAGGTCCGTAGTTTCCTAGGATTGGCAGGATATTACAGGCGCTTTGTTGAGGGTTTCGCGAAGATTGCTACCCCTTTAAATCGGTTAACCAGAAAAGGGGAGAAGTTCATATGGACGGCCAAATGCCAGGAGAGTTTTGAGGAACTCAAGAGGAGATTAACCAGGGCACCAATACTTGTGCTGCCGACACCCGGAGAGGACTATGAAGTGTACTGCGACGCATCGAGGATCGGTCTTGGGGGTGTTCTGATGCAACAGGGGAAAGTGATTGCCTACGCGTCCAGGCAACTGAAGGATTACGAAAAGAACTACCCGATACACGACTTGGAATTGGCTGTTGTAGTCTTCGTTTTAAAACTGTGGAGGCATTATCTCTTTGGAGTCCACTGTAACGTCTTCTCGGATCATCAAAGTCTCAAGTACATCTTTACCCAAAAAGAATTAAACTTGCGGCAGAGGCGGTGGCTAGAGTTGTTGAAGGATTACGACTTGACGATTCAATACCATCCCGGGAAAGCAAACGTGGTGGCAGACGCCTTGAGCAGGAAAGGGCATCAAGAAGGGGCGTCAGGGAGCGCGATAACGGAGCAGAACCACTTGATCGCGGAGTTCGCACGAATGCAGCTGGAGGTGGTGCCCGCAGGCACGGTTATGCGACTTCTAACCTTGGTGGTCAAGCCGACGTTATTTGAGAAGATCCGGGAGGGACAGCAGACCGACCCACACTTACAGCGCGTACGAGACAAGATTCCCCTGGACCAAGAGAGCGATTTCGCGGTGGAAGAAGACGGCACCCTACGGTTCCGCGGACGGATCTGCGTGCCGGATTCGTCGGAGTTGAAGGGGGAAATCTTGACAGAGGCACACCGGGCCCTTTATGCGGCACACCCAGGGGGCACGAAGATGTATAGGGACCTCAAACAGATCTACTGGTGGCCCAAAATGAAGGGGGACGTCACCCGACACGTAGCTCATTGCCTTGTGTGCCAACAGATAAAGGCCGAGCATCAACGGCCAGCAGGGAAGCTACAGCCTCTACCGGTGCCGGAGTGGAAGTGGGATCAGATCACCATGGACTTTGTCACAGGTTTTCCACGCTCGCAACAGGGCCACGACGCGATTTGGGTCGTAGTCGACCGGTTAACCAAGTCAGCACACTTTCTGCCAATTCATACGACCTGGACCCGAGAACGGTTAGCTCAAGCCTATATTAGCGAGATCGTGAGACTACATGGAGTACCGGCATCGATCACCTCGGACAGAGACACGCGCTTTGTCTCGAAGTTTTGGCAGAGCCTTCAGCGGGCTATGGGGACCAGACTACAGTTCAGCACAGCCTTCCACCCTCAGACGGACGGACAGTCGGAGCGTGTGATACAAACCCTCGAAGACCTGCTTCGCGCCTGTGTGCTTGATTGGGAGATCGGTTGGTCACGCTACCTACCTCTCGTGGAATTCGCCTACAACAACAGCTACCAGGCCAGCATCCAGATGGCGCCCTACGAAGCCTTATACGGAAGGCGCTGCCGATCCCCGATTTGTTGGGACGACTTGGGAGAACGGAAACTCTTGGGACCCGATTTAGTGGAGGAAACTGAAGAGAAGGTACGCCTTATCAGACAGCGCCTGCTGACCGCCCAGAGTCGACAGAAGAGCTACGCAGACCAGAGGCGCCGTGACTTGGAATTCCAAGTGGGGGAACATGTGTTTTTGCGGGTCTCGCCGTCCAGAGGAATCAAGCGTTTCGGGCTAAAGGGCAAGCTGAGCCCACGGTTTGTGGGGCCATTCGAGATCCTAGAGCGTATTGGCCCAGTAGCTTACCGCCTCGCCCTGCCACCAAACCTCGACCGAGTCCACGACGTGTTCCACGTTTCAATGCTCCGGAAATATCTTCCCCACCCATCACACGTTCTGGACGCCTCTGCACTCGAACTTAAGGAAGACCTAAGCTTCGAAGAAACCCCGGTGAGAATCCTGGCAAGGGAAACCAAATCACTGCGAAACCGAGCTATCCCCTACGTGAAGGTACTATGGAGCAACCATGAGGAGCGAGAAGCAACTTGGGAGCTGGAGTCTAAGATGAGGGAGTGCTACCCCGACCTCTTCACCCCCACCAGGGTTTGAGTTTCGAGGACGAAACTCATTTTTAGAGGTGAGTGGTGTAATAACCGCGGGTTTATTTCTCTTTTTGGTCTTACCTTTGAATTTTTTTTCAACCGCTTTTCGGCTAAGGGGTCTGGGGTGCGATTTTTCTTTCGTTGTTTCTAGGCAGGCCGTCGGGGCTCGCGGGTATTTTTGGGAGAATAAAGCCCGCGAAACGGAGATCGGCGGCGCGATCGGATCTGATTTCCGACCACGGAATCTCCCGGAATAAATTTCTGAAGTTGTTGCAGTTCGAGCGTTCAGCACGTCTTATTAGAGGTAAACCAGACCCGGGTTTAATTTAATTTAATTTAATTTAATTTGATTTAAGTTATTTTATTTTATTTTGACTTTGGGTTTAGACCCAATTGCGCCAAAACGACTAATTAAGTAGGCTCGGGGAATTAGATTTGGGAACCCCTTTTCCTTCCCTCTTACCCTTGGCGTGCGTTACCCCGAGCGTGATCAAGAACGCTTTCCCCAAACCTTCCCTTAGATCGGCGTGGAGCACCGCGGCGAAGCGAAATAGAGGAGGGAAGAACACCGCACGCTTTCTACCGGAACCGGGCACGCAAGAACGGACGATCCCTCCCCTCTCAACCATCGTCGTCGTAACCGAGGTGAGACGGATGTTTTTCAATTCTGGGTTTCTTGATCGTTTCAATCGGTAGGGGGGAACACAGGCGACGGATTCCCCGGAATCCGGCGCATGTGCGAAACCCCACCCCCCCCCCCCCCAAAGGCGGGCGGCGTACCCGTGCGAGCCGCACGGGGCCGGGGTGCGCCCAGCCCCGCGTGCGGGAGTGACCCGCACGGGGGGCCGGACACATGCCCAGCCCCGCGTGCGGGGGTGACCAGCACGGGGGCCGGGCACATGCCCAGCCCCCGCGTGCGGGGGTGACCCGCACGGGGGCCGGGCACATGCCCAGCCCGCGTGCGGGGATGACCCGCACGGGGGCCGGGCCGTGCCCAGCCCCGCGTGCGGGGGTGACCCGCACGGGGGCCGGGCACATGCCCAGCCCCCGCGTGCGGGGGTGACCCGCACGGGGGCCGGGCACATGCCCAGCCCGCGTGCGGGGATGACCCGCACGGGGCCGGGCCGTGCCCAGCCCCGCGTACGGGGGTGACCCGCACGGGGCCGGGCACACGCCCAGCCCCGCATGCGGGGGGTCAACCCGCACGGGGCCGGGCGCCTGCCCAGCCCCGCATGCGGGCGGGGAGCCGCTCAGGACCGGGCGCCGGACGGCACGCGCAAACCGGGAGGAGCGGATTGTTCGTAACTTATTTATTCGAGTCCGAGTGCTGACTTTTCCCTTGCGGCAGGTGTGTGAGTGGGTCCGGGCGAGCGGACCGAGACGCGAGGGAGCCCAAGCGTTGACTGCTACTAGCGACAGGTGGGTTGAGTGTGGTGTTTAGCGTCGATCTCCGATGACCGTTTACTTTAAATATTACATATTATCGTTCCACTTTAAATGCTACCTGTTATCGTTACTTTAGATGTTGCATGTTACCGCCTCACTCTAGTCGTTACGTGTTACCGCTTTACTTCGATTATACTTGTTAGTAGGGTACCTCGATTACACATGCTACTATCTTGCTCTTGTTTATACATCATGGTTACTTGGCTCGAGGCTGCAGCACGCGCACCCGCGGTTTGGCCACCGCAAGGGTGCGCTTTTCCGGAAAAGCGGTCTATTGACCCGTGTATACCCACGAGGTGACGTAGTGGGGCCCCTTATGTAGTTGTGGGGTTTGAGGCGCCGAGGTGCGAGCGGTGCGACCCGTCGGTTTAGTTGTCCGACGTGGTCGGGTATTGCAGGTACGGTACGGCCGTCGGTTTAGTTGTCCGACGCGGCCGGGTATTGCAGGACACAGGAGTACAGGTTATCGTTCCCCTCTTGAGAGGGTGGTTGCTCCGGTTGATTCTACGGTTTGTTTTACTACTTTTTCCTGCTCTACTATCTTTCGTCACTGACTTCCCGCTTCGTGACAGGGTCCAGACGAGGGGAGAGGTAGGCGACGGTGAGGACGGGGCAGGAGCTTCTGGGTCGCTGGGGACCCTGGACTGTATTTCCTCTTTCTTCTTTACATTTCATTTACGTTTGTAGTTACTTGTGAGGTTCTCGATACCCTCGTGGGGTCGGCATGGATGTCGGTATGGTCACATTTAGTTGTCCTTTTATGTATTTCCCTTTCATTTCATTTCTGTTGGCCGTTTGGAAAAGAAAAAGAAAAACCAAAGAAAAGATTGCGAAAATTGTTTTCAAAAATTTAAGTGTCGTGTGGGCACTGTTTTCAAAACCCTGTGGATTTATGGATTGTGAAAACGAATTTCAAAACTCGAGTGTCGTGTGGGCACTGTTTTCAAAACCATGTGGATTTATGCTGTTTTCGAACACGTTTTCAAACTCTGGGTGCCGGGTAGGCGCCGATTTCAACGACTGTGGATTTATCCTTTCAAAACCCCTTGGCCGTGTTTATTACTCAGTTATGGTACTTAGTTGTATGTTAGAACTGTTGTGATTGAATGGATGTTTGCGTTTGGGACTTGTATTAGCTGCTACGCCGAGCATATACAGGGGAGACTCTGTCCGTTTGCAGAGTGACTCTGTGTATGCGGCGGGTCTGGGCATGCGCCGGGGAAGAGGGTTTACTTTTCAAAAGAAAAAAAAAAAAAAATATCTTACGCACCAAATGAGTACCTTTTGTGAACCGTTTCCGCTAAAACAAACCCCCGGGGCGTGACATAGCCTGATTGCGGAATTTTCGCGATTAAGACTAGAGGTAGTACCGGCAGGGACAGTCGCACAGCTTCTGACATTGGTGGTCAGACCTACTCTGCTGGACAGGATTTTCGAAGGCCAATCGACTGATAATCAGCTCCAGCTGGTGCGGAGTAGAATAACCGCCGACAAGGAGAGCGATTTCATGGTGAACTCCGACGGCACGATACGATTTCGGGGACGAATCTGCGTGCCGGATCTACCGGAGCTCAAGGAGGAGATTCTGCGGGAGGCGCATGCTGCCCCATATGCAGCGCATCCCGGGGGAACGAAGATGTACAAGGACGTCAAGCAAACCTTCTGGTGGCCCAAAATGAAGGGAGACGTGACGCGATTTGTGGCACACTGCCTGGTGTGCCAACAGGTGAAGGCCGATGTGACGCCCCCAATAGTCCCACATCGGATGTGGATGGAATTGTGATTGGGTTTATATGAGACTTGGACACTAGTAATAATAACTGGGCTTAAGCATTTTGGGCTGTGGTGTGGGCCCAACGAGTTATTATTGCTAGTGGGCCCAAAATTTTGATGATAGTCTCGGCTGAGTCTGGGTCTAGGTGACAGGACTAGCGAGACGAGTCTCACATCGCCTGGTGATCTTGGGCTGCTGTGTGTTTGGGCTGACGAGGACGTCAGGCCTAAACGGGGGGAGTCTGTGACGCCCCCAATAGTCCCACATCGGATGTGGATGGAATTGTGATTGGGCGCATATGAGACTTGGACACTAGTAATAATGTACTGGGCTTAAGCATTCTTGGGCTGTGGTGTGGGCCCAACGAGTTATTATTGCTAGTGGGCCGGGTCGTTACAGCCGAGCACCAGCGCCCGGCAGGAAAATTGCAACCGTTACCGGTGCCCGAGTGGAAGTGGGATATGATCACCATGGATTTTGTGACCGGATTCCCGAGATCGCCACAGGGACACGATGCGATATGGGTGGTCGTGGACCGTTTGACGAAATCGGCCCACTTTTTGCCCATACACACGACGTGGACCGGGAACGACTGGCACAAACATACATCGATGAGATAGTAAGGTTGCACGGAGCACCGACATCCATCACGTCGGACAGAGACACACGTTTTGTGTCGAACTTTTGGCGAAGCCTGCAACAAGCGATGGGGACCAAGTTGCACTTCAGCACAGCTTTTCATCCGCAAACCGATGGGCAATCAGAGCGGGTGATACAGATCGTGGAGGACATGCTTCGAGCATGCGTTCTGGACTTGGGCGAAGGGTGGGCACGGTGTTTGCCCCTGGTGGAATTTGCCTACAATAATAGTTACCAGGCCAGTATTCAGATGGCGCCGTACGAGGCACTGTACGGGCGCCACTGTCGGTCTCCAATATGCTGGGACGACTTATGTGAGCGAAAGTTTCTGGGCCCAGATTTGGTGGAGGAGACCGAAGCAAAGGTGCGATTAATTAAGCAAAGGCTACTGACCGCCCAGAGCAGACAGAAGAGTTACGCGGACAACAGACGCCGAGACTTAGAGTTCATGGTGGGCGAGCATGTGCTGCTCCGGGTTTCACCCTCCAAGGGAAACCGGCGTTTCGGCATAAAGGGAAATCTAAGTCCGAGGTACGTGGGACCGTTCGAAATCCTGGAGCGCGTAGGACCGGTGGCATACCGCTTAGCCCTGCCACCGAACCTCGAACGAGTCCACAACGTCTTCCATGTTTCAATGCTCCGGAAATACCTGGCAGACCCCTCTCATGCCTTGGATGCCTCCACCATCGAGTTGCGAGAGGATTTGAGCGTCGAGGAGACGCCGGTGCGGATTTTGGCAAGAGAGGACAAGAAGTTGCGCAACCGAACAATCCCCTATGTGAAGGTCCAGTGGAGCAACCACGACGAGCGCGAGGCGACGTGGGAACTGGAATCGAAAATGAGGGAATGCTTTCCTGAGGTGTTTAGTGAGGATTGAGCTTAAGTTTCGGGACGAAACTTTTTATAAAGTGTGAGTGGTGTAGTGACCCGACCCTTAGGGGTATTTTTGAACTCACATGTAATCGCTTAAGCCTTAAGCGAAATAAAATTATTTAATTTTCAAAAGTCGGCCGGGACAAGGTGTGTGTATTTTTCTGCGATAGAGCGCGAAAAACGATGACCGACGGTGCGATCGGATTCGAAATCCGATGTCGGGATCTCCCGGAACGGGATCCTTAGCGACGCGGTAATTAGTCACGCATCGGAAACCGTGCAAAATATCTTGCACCCGTTAGAGATAAGGTGGGTTATCTCGTAGGGGATAATTAATTAATTAATTAATCAATTATCCGGTGACGGAAATTTAAATCCTCCTACGTACGAATAAAAGGGGGGATTTTATCTCGCGGATTGGATAAGAGATAAAATCCAGATACTTAAATTTGGAAATTTATCTTTCCAAGATTATTTAATGAAGGGGATTAAATAATCGGTGACCGGGATTTGAAAATTGGAAATTTAAATAACCGATGATTTAAATCCAAGTGGGAATTTATCCCCCATGATTATTTAATGAAGGTGATTAAATAATCGGTGGCCAGGATTTAAAAGGGTGAAGATTTTATCTCGTAAGTCAGATATTTATTTGAGAAATAGAAACAGGATGTTTTGGGTTTTCCTAGTTACGCACGTGTAAGATAAAGCGGATATTAATTAAATAATTAAGTAATAGGGTTATCGGTAAGGACTAATCAATTAATAAATTAATTAATCGGAGTCAAAATATCCGAAAGGATTTTGACGGTGCGTATGCGTGAAATAGGATAAATAGATAGGGAGATCTATTTATTCCCCCGTTTACCGAACGAAACCCTATTTTTAAAATACCGCCTCCTCAAACCCTCCTCTTTCGTGCGTACCGAAACCCCAACCGGTGAGGAAAAGGAAAGAAAAGAGAGAACGGAACCCTAACCGGAGGAAGGAGAAGGAAAAGAGAAGGAGCCGATCGTCCCAAACGCCGACCCGAAGGCAAGAAACACGACCGGACACCTTCCCGACGATCTCCGGTTAGTAGAACATTTTTTAGTAATTTTTCCGGATTTTTCCTGTCGCCTTTTCGTCAATTTCTTGAGTTTCTCCGCCGTCCCCGTTACCGTCGCCGTCGTCGTAATTGTGCTAGACGGACGGAACGGACGGCGGAGATGCGCGGTGCCGCTAGGGCATCGCGCGGGGAGGGGGAAAACGATCGCGGACGACCGGACGCCGCCGTAAGCGGCGACGGCGCCGCGCGGGTCGCACCCGCGCGGGCGCTGCGCGGACACCGCGCCGCCGCCGCGCGGGCGCCGCGCGGTCACCCGCGCGGGGTGCCGCGCGCGCGCGGGAGCCGCGCGGGCACCCGCGCGGGGTGCCGCACGGGCGGCCCCGCGCGGGCGCCGCGCTGGCACCCGCGCGGGGTGCCGCGCGGGCGCCGCGCGGGCGGCCCCGCGCGGGAGCCGCGCGGGCACCCGCGCGGGGTGCCGCACGGGCGGCCCCGCTCGGGCGCCGCGCGGGCCGCGCGGGCGCCGCGCGGGCCCGTGTCCGCACGGGCACCGCGCGGACGCCGCGCGGGGCACTATGCGGGCGCCGTCCGCGGAGCCACGCCGCGCGCGGCTCCGACGGACGGCGACGGCCGCTCAAGGCAAGGGTGTCCCGCCGGACAGCGGGACGGTGCCGGACTCTTCGTACATAATAGAGTGGGGTAGTTCTGTTGCAATATGTTAGTATGTATTCTGATCTTAGTATCCGTGCGGACTTTTTATAGGTCCAGGTGCGCAGCGGGAGAGTGCAGAGGGCTCGGGTGACCCGTCTTCTCTCCAACCAGGTGGGTAGGGTTGCTATAAGTGCAACAAGTGCAGTAAGTGCATTTATCGCCATTAAAGTACTCTTAAATTTACCTAACAAAGTAGATGGACAGTTTAACCTTTCGCTTAATGATGTTTTATCTAACAATTTAAGCGGCTGCGGTCGCGGTGCTCACCACACGCCAATCTTGGCAATCCGGTTTCGGATGCTGCACGTACACCGGCGGATCGGGCCACCGCATGGTGTACTTTTCCGAAAAAGTGGTCTTTTTGACCCGTGTGCCTCACAAAGGGGTGGGAGCCGTGAGGACCCCTTCACGGCAGCTATAGGGGCCGCACTAGCCCCGTGAAGAGGTTAAAAGCATCAAAAGGTGTTTGCGCACGAGGGGGGACTTTAGTCTCCCCGACAGGTACTCTGGGGTTGGTGCCCAGCTTAATTAATAAATAATCTGGGGTTGGTGCCCAATTTAAAATATGCACAGGGGTTTAACGAAAGGTTACGGTGTACTCGGTGTTTTCGGTTCGTTTTTCCTTCCTTGGTTGTCACGCCCCCGGGGGTTTTTGAGTCAATTGAAGCGGAAAGACGTGTCTATTTTTTTTTTTTTTTTTTTTTTTTAATAAGGTAACATAAACCTTCAACCCCGGTGCGTGCCAGACCGCCACATACACAAATTCACTCTGTCCACGGACAGAGTCTCCTTTGTATATGCACGGCGTCTCATTTACACATGTCATTCAATCACAAATATCATACATCAATCACCAACCAACAACCATACAGTAGACATACACCAAGTTCAGAGTTTAAATCATTTAACTAAAGCATACCATTTAAGCGGCATCAATATTTGGAAAGGATAAAACCCAGAGTTGTAAAACCCGTGCCCACACGGCACTTCCTTTTGAGAAAACATTTTCGCAACCCTTTATCTTATCATGAAAACATGCCGCGGATGAAAACATAAGAAAACGCACTACTAGTAATATGAAACATAAAGGGTCACCTCATCCACAGTGCTAGCTAATACATGTCCACAAATAAAGTAATCCACAAGCAACTAAAAATAGCATAAAGAGGAAATGAGTCATAAATACGATAACCAAGAGTCCGACTACGACCCTCACGACGCAGTCCCACCGCCATCCCGGCTAACGCACCTAGGAATACCTGTCACGGAGTGGGTAAAGTCAGTGACAAACAAAGTAGATGTGTAACAATATCAAGAGGGGAAAAATCATACAAAATGCACCGACTACACCATAACCTTTCGTTAAACACTTGCAAATTAATTTACCTGGGCACCATTCCCAGACTGTCGGGGAGACTAAAGTCCCCCCTCGTGCACAAACACCTACTTGATGCTTTTACCTCTCACTCGCGGTGCTG
This sequence comes from Tillandsia fasciculata, assembly GCA_029168755.2. Lineage (NCBI taxonomy): Eukaryota > Viridiplantae > Streptophyta > Magnoliopsida > Poales > Bromeliaceae > Tillandsia > Tillandsia fasciculata. The sequence continues at coordinate 388,910 of JAQOTM010000078.1, read as the reverse complement.
ATGTGACATTCAGCTGGCGCGAAGAGGTCCCCGCTTGCACCGTTACCTTTGCGGGGCACACGGGTCATAAAGACCACTTTTCCGGAAAAGTACACCCATGCGGAGGCCAATCCGCCTGTGTACGTGCAGCATCCGAAACCGGATTGCCAAGATTGGCGTGTACTGGGCACCGCGACCGCAGCCGCACAATTATTAGATAATTAACAACAATCGAAAGGTTAAACTATCCATCTACTTTGTTAGGTAAATTAAGGAGTACTTTTAATGATGATAGATGCACTTACAGCACCGGTTGCACTCATCGCAACCGTACCCACCTTATTGGAGAGAAATCGGAACACCAATATCCTTCGCGCTCTCCCGCTGTGTACCCGGACCTAAGAAAAGTCCGCACGGATAAACTATGGTCAAAACACATACTAACACCTTGAAAACGGAAAACCCCACACCTTACATTTTAACGAAAAAGAACCCGGCACCGTCCGGTCGCAAAACCGGACTTTCGCCCGCACCGCCGTCGCCGCCCGTCGGAGCCCCGCGCGGCTCGGACCCGCGCGGCGGGCTCCGCGGGCGGTGCCCGAGCGGCGCCCGCGCGGCCCCCGCGCGGGCGGAGCCCCGCGCGGCGCCCGCGCGGGTGCGGGCCCGCGCGGCGCCCGTGCGGCGCCCGCGCGGGTGCAAGCAAGCGCGCGCGGCGCGCGGGTGGAGCCCCGCGCGGCGCCCGCGCGGATGCGGGCCCGCGCGGGTGCCCGCGCGGGCGGGGCCCCGCGCGGAGCCCCGCGCGGACGCGGGCCCGCGCGGGCGGGGCCCCGCGCGGCGCACCGCGCGGTGCCCGCGCGGTAGCCCGCGCGGGCGGGGCCCCGCGCGGCGCACCGCGCGGTGCCCGCGCGGGCGCGGGCCCGCGCGGCGCCCCGCGGGCGCCCGCGCGGGCACAGCCCGCGCGGCGCCCGCGCGGGTCGCCCACGCGGCGCCCCGCGCGGCGGGGCCGCCCCCCGCGCGACGCCCGCACGGGTCGCCCGTGCGGCGCCGCGCGCGGGTTCGCCCGTGCGTCGCGCGATCCGTGCGCCTTCCCCGTGCACGATTAATTTTATTTTATTTTATTTTATTTATCTACTCCGCAAAACTAACAACAAAGATAGTTGGAAAAGCCCCAAATAATTTTCTAAAAATTATTTGCTCACCGAGGATTGTTGGGAGGGTCGCCCGGTCTCGTTCTTGCCTTCGAGTCGACGTTTGGGGCGATCGGCTCCTTCCCTTTTCCTTTTCCTTTCTCCGGTTAAGGTTCTTTTCTTTCTTTGGGGTCTCGGTACGTACGAAAGAGGAGGGTTTGGGGAGGCGGAGAAATAAAAATAGGGTTTGCTCGGTAAGCGGGGAAATAAATACCCTATTTATTTATCCTTGCATTCCCTTTCCGCATACGCACCGTCAAAATCCCTTTCGGGTATTTTGACCCGATTAATTAATTTACCAATTAATTAATCCCCACCGATAACCCTATTTAATTAATCGTTTAATTATTATCCTCACCGTCAATTCCCCAAATTGATCGTTAATTTCTTTATTTACGTATGTAGGAACCTATAATCCCCCGATTCTGTTTCTCAAGAGAATATCCAACTGACGAGATATTTCTCAACTTTAAATCCTGACCACCGATTAATTAATCACCTTTATTAATTAATCTTGGGAAATCAAATTCCCAGTTGGATTCCAATTACCCGGATATTTAAATCTCAAATATCCGATTCCCGGTCACCGATTATTTAACCACCTTTATTAAATAATCAAGGGAAAAAACCAACTCCCAACTTAAATATCCGGATTTTATCTCTTATTCAATCCGTGAGATAAAATCCCTTAATTCAAATCCCTTAACTAAAATATCCTGATTTTATCCCTTCCCAATCCATGAGATAAAATCCCATACTTTTCAATTAAATATCCTGATTTTTATCCCTCTCTTATCCATGAGATAAAAGTCCCACCGATTTAAATCCTACAATTAATTCGTACGTAGGAGGATTTAAATTTCGTCACCGGATAATTAATTAATTAATTAATTAATTATCCTTACGAGATAACCCACCTTATCTATTTCGGGTGCAAGATATTTTGCACGGTTTCCGATGCGCGACTAATAACCGCATCGCTAAGGACCCCGTTCCGGGAGATCCCGATATCGGATTTCGAATCCGATCGCACCGTCGGTCATCGTTTTTCGCGCTCTATCGCAGAAAAATACACACACCTCGCCCGGCCGACTTTCAAAAATTAAATAATTTTATTCCGCTTAAGGCCTAAGCGATTACATGTGAGTTCGAAAATACCCCAAAGGGTCGGGTCACTACACCACTCACACTTTATAAAAAGTTTCGTCCCGAAACTTAAACTCAAACCTCACTTAAACAACTCGGGAAAACATTCCCTCATCTTTGATTCCAGTTCCCACGTCGCCTCGCGCTCTTCGTGGTTGCTCCACTGGACTTTCACATAGGGGATCGTTCGGTTGCGTAGCTTCTTGTCCTCTCTTGCCAAAATCCGCACCGGCGTCTCCTCGACGCTCAAGTCCTCCCGCAGCTCAATGGTGGAGGCATCCAAGGCATGAGAGGGGTCTGCCAGGTACTTTCGGAGCATCGAAACGTGGAACACGTTGTGGACTCGTTCGAGGTTCGGGGGCAGGGCCAACCGGTACGCCACCGGTCCTACGCGCTCCAGGATTTCGAACGGTCCCACGTATCTGGGGCTCAACTTCCCCTTTATGCCGAAGCGTCGGTTCCCCTTGGAGGGTGAAACCCGGAGCAGCACGTGCTCGCCCACCATGAACTCTAAGTCTCGGCGTCTGTTATCTGCATAGCTTTTCTGTCTGCTTTGGGCGGTCAGCAGCCTTTGTTTAATCAAACGCACCTTTGCTTCGGTCTCCTCCACCAGATCTGGGCCCAGAAACTTTCGCTCACCTAAGTCATCCCAGCATATCGGAGACCGACAGCGGCGCCCGTACAGGGCCTCGTACGGCGCCATCTGAATACTGGCCTGGTAACTGTTATTGTAGGCAAATTCCACCAGGGGCAGACACCGTGCCCACCCTTCGCCCAAGTCCAGAACGCATGCTCGAAGCATGTCTTCCACGATCTGTATCACCCGCTCCGATTGCCCATCGGTTTGCGGATGAAAAGCTGTGCTGAAGTGCAACTTGGTCCCCATCGCTTGTTGCAAACTTCGCCAAAAGTTCGACACAAAACGTGTGTCTCTGTCCGACGTGATGGATGTCGGTACACCGTGCAACCTTACTATCTCATCGAGGTACGTTTGCGCCAGTCGTTCCCGGGTCCACGTCGTGTGTATGGGCAAAAAGTGGGCCGATTTCGTCAAACGGTCCACGATCACCCATATCGCATCGTGTCCCTGTGGCGATCTCGGGAAACCGGTCACAAAATCCATGGTAATCATGTCCCATTTCCACTCGGGCACCGGTAAAGGTTGCAATTTCCCCGCCGGCCGTTGATGTTCGGCCTTTACCCGTTGGCACACTAAGCAGTGAGCCACGAATCGGGTCACGTCTTCCTTCATTTTGGGCCACCAGAAGGTTTGCTTGACGTCCTTGTACATCTTGGTTCCTCCGGGATGCGCCGCATACGGGGCAGTATGCGCCTCCCGTAGGATTTCTTCCTTGAGTTCCGGTAGATCCGGCACGCAGATTCGTCCGCGAAATCGTATCGCACCGTCGGAGCTCACCACGAAGTCGCCCTCCTTGTCGGCGGTTATTCTACTTCGCACCAGCTGGAGTTGATTATCAGTCGATTGGCCTTCGAGAATCCTGTCCAGCAGAGTAGGTCTGACCACCAGCGTCAGAAGTTGGGCGACTGTCCCTGCAGGTACCACCTCTAGTCTCAATCGCGAGAACTCCGCAATTAGACTATCCTGCTGCGTAATGGCGCTTACATCCGCTTCCGCGGCCTGTCCTTTGCGACTCAGGGCGTCGGCCACCACGTTGGCCTTTCCCGGGTGGTAGTGGATCGTCAGATCGTAATCCTTTAACAGCTCAAGCCACCGCCTTTGTCGCAAATTTAGCTCCCTTTGGGTGAAAAGGTACTTGAGGCTCTTATGATCTGAGTACACATTACAGTGTGCCCCGTACAGGTAGTGCCTCCAGAGCTTGAGCACAAACACCACCGCTGCGAGTTCCAAATCATGCACGGGGTAGTTCCGCTCGTACTCCTTGAGCTGCCTTGATGCATAGGCTATTACCTTTCCCCGTTGCATGAGTACTCCACCCAATCCATTTCGCGACGCGTCGCAGTACACTTCGTAATCCTCCCCAGGTTCTGGCAGGGCGAGGATCGGAGCTCGCGTCAACCTGTCCTTGAGCTCCTCGAAGCTTCTTTGACACTTGTCCGTCCAGACAAACTTTTCCCCCTTTTTCGTCAAACGGGTTAAGGGGGTGGCTATCTTGGAGAAACCCTCCACAAAGCGCCGGTAGTACCCGGCTAATCCCAGGAAGCTTCGAATTTCCGTCACCGTGGTCGGTCGGGGCCAGTCCGTCACCGAATCTATCTTCTTTGGGTCCACCGCGACTCCAGCCGCCGAGATTACATGCCCCAAGAAACCGACCTCACGGAGCCAAAACTCACACTTTTTGAGTTTGGCGTAGAGTTTCTGTTCCCGAAGGGTCTGGAGGACTGTGCGCAGGTGTTCTTCGTGTTCCTCATCGGTGCGCGAGTAGATGAGGATGTCGTCAATGAAGACCACTACGAACAAATCCAGGAAGGGCTTGAATACCCTGTTCATCATGTCCATGAACACCGCCGGGGCATTTGTGAGCCCGAACGGCATCACCGTAAACTCGTAATGGCCATAACGAGTACGGAAAGCTGTCTTGGGGATGTCCTCCCCCTTGACCCGGACTTGATGATAGCCCGACTGCAGGTCGATTTTTGAGAACACCGTCGCCCCCCGCAACTGGTCAAATAGGTCATCGATCCTTGGAAGGGGGTACTTGTTCTTGATCGTCACCTTATTTATCTCCCGGTAATCGATACACAACCGGAGACTTCCGTCCTTCTTCCTCACAAACAGGACGGGCGCGCCCCAAGGTGACGCGCTTGGTCTGATGAATCCTTTGTCCAGAAGGTCCTCCAACTGTGCCTTGAGTTCCTTCAGCTCCGCGAAGGCCATCCTGTACGGTGCCTTGGTGATGGGCTTGGTGCCGGGGGGTAGTTCAATTGGAAAGTCTACCTCTCGTTCCGGCGGCATTCCCGGAAGCTCCGCCGGAAACACGTCCGGGAATTCCCTTACTACGGGAATTTCTGTGGGTGAGGGGACGGGTCGGGTGGTTAGTTCCACCGAGGCTAGGTAAGCCACGCACCCGCCCTCCATCATTTTCCTAGCCCGTGTCGCGGAGATGACGGCTAGAAAGGACGTGCTCTTGCATGCCAAGTACACATTTTCTGGGAACCCCGGCTTCTGTAGTTGCACCTGTCGCTTCTCGCAGTCGATGACCGCCTGATACTCGGCGAGCCAGTCCATGCCCAAGACCACGTCGTATTCTTTTAACGGTATGACTACCAGATCCCAGGGGCACGACAACCTTCCCAACCTTATTGGACATGAGGTTACTAAGCCGGTTGCCGTGATGGATCCTCCAGGGGTCTGGACGGTCATTAAGACATCCAGAGGACTACTTTCTAACTGATGAGTTTGCGCAAAGGAACGGGAAATAAAGGAGCGAGTCGCCCCGGTGTCAAACAGAGTTCGAGCTCGAAAACTAGAGACGGAGGTAATACCTGCTACCACTTCCTCTGGCGGTACAGTTCCGTGCTGGTCCATGGAGTAGAGCCTTCCTCCTGGTTGCGGCCGCGACTCCCCTCCTGTTTTTGGCGCCGGTGGGTGCAGAGGGGCTCCCGTAGGGGCTCTACCCCGCCCTGGTGCCTGTGCCGTTGGAGTGGATGCTGCGGAAGAGGCCACTCCAGGGTTCAGGGGACAGTTATATCGAAGATGTCCCTGTTTGCCGCAGCGGTAGCAGTGATCCTGTTTCTTGGGACATTCCGTTACCGGATGCGGCCCTCCGCAAATAACGCACGGCTTGGTGGTTGGTCGAGGCTTCCCGGCCGGCGCACTCCTGTTTCCTTGTTGCGTCTTAGGATATTTCGGGGGTCGACTCCCGCCAGGAGGGCCCCCTCCCGGGTAAGTCTGAGTTCGCTTCTTTTCCCGGTTGTTCTCCGTTCCTTCTCGTCGAGCTCGAGTAATAGCGAACCCCCGCTCCACAATGGTGGCTCTGTCCACCACTTCTCGGAACGTGCGTAGGTCCGCTGCCTGCACCATCTCGAAGATGTCACTTCGCAGTCCGTCGACGAAGAGACGAGCCTTGTGAGGTTCGTCCCGTATGGCAAACGGGACACAATTGACCAACCTCACAAACTCCCTTTGATACTCTACGACCGAGCGGCTTCCTTGCCTAATGTTCTTCAAATCGTCCTCCAGTTGCCGCTTAACGCTATCGGAGAAGAACGCGCCAAAGAGTTCCTCTCTGAAGGCCGACCACGTCGGCAGCGGCTCGTTGGTGGCGGGGTCCGGTCGCACCGTCTTCCACCAGATGCGAGCGTTTCCTTCCAAAAAGTGGACAGCCAGTGGAACCCGCTCTTGTTCTTCCATCATTAAATCTTCAAACAGCTTTTCCATGGTATCCACCCACTTCTCAACGACCCACGGGTCGGTCGTCTCTCCCTCGAAGGTGGGTGGGTCATGCTTTTTGAACGCGGCCAGATTCGTCCTGATCTTCTCCCGCGTCGCTTGCCGCTCCGCGGCTTCTCCTGCGGTGGCGGATCCCCCAAGGGTAGGGGTCATCCCTGCCTCCCCCGTTGCCACTCCCAGCGCGGGCCCCGACGTTGTTGGGGTGAGTACTTCCCTTGGGGCTGGGGGTTGCTCCGTCGTCGTGTCGCCCGCCCCGTGGGGCTCCGCAGTGGGCGCTGTGGTTTCGGGCGGAGGGATTGGTTGACGTTCAGTGGCTGCAGTAGCCTGTCGTTGCGTCAGCTGACGAACCTGCTCCGTCAGCGTCGCTAATTGCCCGGCCATGTCCCGCAGCTGTTGCCGGAGAGTCTGGTTTTCTGCGGCGGCCATGGCCGCTCCGTCCGCGTCTGCATTCTCGGTAGACGACCTGGTCCGTGCCATTGCTTGCTGTCACCAAAGAAACCGTGTCAACCCTAAGGTCACAACCCTAGCCCACCGTTTCACGAATTCACCTATATTACGTCCCCGTTTCCCCGTACTCTCACGTACTACACCTACACCTTGGTTATCTCATTTCCGATTTGCTTGTGGCACCTAGCACTGTGGATGTAAAACACGTCTACTATGGTTGTGGTTGTAATTTCTCTGATACCATTTAATCTGTCACGCCCCCGGGGGTTTTTGAGTCTTTTGAAGCGGAAAACGTGTCTATTTTTTTTTTTTTTTTTAATAAGGTAACATAAACTTCACCCCGGTGCGTGCCAGACCGCCACATACACAAATTCACTCTGTCCACGGACAGAGTCTCCTTCGTATATGCACGGCGTCTCATTTACAACATATCAATCAATCACAAATATCATACATCAACACCAACCAACAACCATACAGTAGACATACACCATATTCAGAGTTTAATCATTTAACTAAAGCATGTTATTTAAGCGGCGTCAATGTTTGGAAAAGATAAAACCCAGAGTTGTAAAACCCGTGCCCACACGGCACTTCCTTTTGAGAAAACATTTTCGCAACCTTTATCTTATCATAAAAACATGCCGCGGATGAAACATAAGAAAAGCACTACTAGTAACATGAAACATAAAGGGTCACCTCATCCACAATGCTAACTAAAACATGTCCACAAATAAAGTAATCCACAAGCAACTAAAAATAGCATAAAGAGGAAATGAGTCATAAATACGATAACCAAGAGTCCGACTACGATCCTCACGACGCAGTCCCACCGCCATCCCGGCTAACGCACCTAGGAATACCTGTCACGGAGTGGGTAAAGTCAGTGACAAACAAAGTAGATGTGTAACAATATCAAAGGGGAAAAATCATACAAAATGCACCGACTACACCATAACCTTTCGTTAAACAATTGCAAATTAGTTTACCCTGGGCACCTTTCCCAGACTGTCGGGGAGACTAAAGTCCCCCCTCGTGCACAAACACCTACTTGATGCTTTTACCTCTCACTCGCGGTGCTGGTGTGACGATTCAGCTGGCGCGAAGAGGTCCCCGCTTGCACCGTTACCTTTGCGGGGCACACGGGTCATAAAGACCACTTTTCCGGAAAAGTACACCCATGCGGAGGCCAATCCGCCTGTGTACGTGCAGCATCCGAAACCGGATTGCCAAGATTGGCGTGTACTGGGCACCGCGACCGCAGCCGCACATTTATTAGATAATTAACAACAATCGAAAGGTTAAACTATCCATCTACTTTGTTAGGTAATTTAAGGAGTACTTTTAATGATGATAGATGCACTTACAGCACCGGTTGCACTCATCGCAACCGTACCCACCTTATTGGAGAGAAATCGGAACACCAATATCCTTCGCGCTCTCCCGCTGTGTACCCGGACCTAAGAAAAGTCCGCACGGATAAACTATGGTCAAAACACATACTAACACCTTGAAAACGGAAAACCCCACACCTTACATTTTAACGAAAAAGAACCCGGCACCGTCCGGTCGCAAAACCGGACTTTCGCCCGCACCGCCGTCGCCGCCCGTCGGAGCCCCGCGCGGCTCGGACCCGCGCGGCGGGCTCCGCGGGCGGTGCCCGAGCGGCGCCCGCGCGGCCCCCGCGCGGGCGGAGCCCCGCGCGGCGCCGCGCGGGTGCGGGCCCGCGCGGCGCCCGTGCGGCGCCCGCGCGGGTGCAAGCCCGCGCGGCGCCGCGCGGGTGGAGCCCCGCGCGGCGCCCGCGCGGATGCGGGCCCGCGCGGGTGCCCGCGCGGGCGGGGCCCCGCGCGGAGCCCCGCGCGGACGCGGGCCCGCGCGGGCGGGGCCCCGCGCGGCGCACCGCGCGGTGCCCGCGCGGTAGCCCGCGCGGGCGGGGCCCCGCGCGGCGCACCGCGCGGTGCCCGCGCGGGCGCGGGCCCGCGCGGCGCCCCGCGGGCGCCCGCGCGGGCACAGCCCGCGCGGCGCCCGCGCGGGTCGCCCACGCGGCGCCCCGCGCGGCGGGGCCGCCCCCCGCGCGACGCCCGCACGGGTCGCCCGTGCGGCGCCGCGCGCGGGTTCGCCCGTGCGTCGCGCGATCCGTGCGCCTTCCCCGTGCACGATTAATTTTATTTTATTTTATTTTATTTATCTACTCCGCAAAACTAACAACAAAGATAGTTGGAAAAGCCCCAAATAATTTTCTAAAAATTATTTGCTCACCGAGGATTGTTGGGAGGGTCGCCCGGTCTCGTTCTTGCCTTCGAGTCGACGTTTGGGGCGATCGGCTCCTTCCCTTTTCCTTTTCCTTTCTCCGGTTAAGGTTCTTTTCTTTCTTTGGGGTCTCGGTACGTACGAAAGAGGAGGGTTTGGGGAGGCGGAGAAATAAAAATAGGGTTTGCTCGGTAAGCGGGGAAATAAATACCCTATTTATTTATCCTTGCATTCCCTTTCCGCATACGCACCGTCAAAATCCCTTTCGGGTATTTTGACCCGATTAATTAATTTACCAATTAATTAATCCCCACCGATAACCCTATTTAATTAATCGTTTAATTATTATCCTCACCGTCAATTCCCCAAATTGATCGTTAATTTCTTTATTTACGTATGTAGGAACCTATAATCCCCCGATTCTGTTTCTCAAGAGAATATCCAACTGACGAGATATTTCTCAACTTTAAATCCTGACCACCGATTAATTAATCACCTTTATTAATTAATCTTGGGAAATCAAATTCCCAGTTGGATTCCAATTACCCGGATATTTAAATCTCAAATATCCGATTCCCGGTCACCGATTATTTAACCACCTTTATTAAATAATCAAGGGAAAAAACCAACTCCCAACTTAAATATCCGGATTTTATCTCTTATTCAATCCGTGAGATAAAATCCCTTAATTCAAATCCCTTAACTAAAATATCCTGATTTTATCCCTTCCCAATCCATGAGATAAAATCCCATACTTTTCAATTAAATATCCTGATTTTTATCCCTCTCTTATCCATGAGATAAAAGTCCCACCGATTTAAATCCTACAATTAGTTCGTACGTAGGAGGATTTAAATTTCGTCACCGGATAATTAATTAATTAATTAATTAATTATCCTTACGAGATGACCCACCTTATCTATTTCGGGTGCAAGTTATTTTGCACGGTTTCCGATGCGCGACTAATAACCGCATCGCTAAGGACCCCGTTCCGGGAGATCCCGATATCGGATTTCGAATCCGATCGCACCGTCGGTCATCGTTTTTCGCGCCCTATCGCAGAAAAATACACACACCTCGCCCGGCCGACTTTCAAAAATTAAATAATTTTATTCCGCTTAAGGCCTAAGCGATTACATGTGAGTTCGAAAATGCCCCAAAGGGTCGGGTCACTACATTGGTACTATTAGACATCTACTTTGTTTGTCACTGACGTTACCCACTCCGTGACAGGTACTGCTACTAGGTGCGTCAGCCGGGGTGACGGTGGGGTTGCGTCGTGAGGACCGTAGTCGGACACTTGGTTATTATGATTATATCTCATTTCCTTTTTCGTATAAATACTTAATTTGCTTGTGGATGGCTTTAGTTGTGAACATGTATTAATTAGCTCTGTGGATGAGGTGTATTCTTATGTTTTAATTACGTTTAGTGGCGTTCCTTTTATGCGGCATGTTTTCATGATAAATTAAAGGATTGCGAAAATGTTTTCTCAAAACGAAGTGCCGTGTGGGCACGGGTTTTGCAAACGCTGGGTTTTATCCTTTCCAAACACTGACGCCGCTTTATAAACTTGCTTTAATTGGTGATGAATGTCTACGGTATGGTTGTTGGTTGGTGATTAATGTGTGATGAATTGTATGTTGTAAATGAGACGCCGTGCATATACAAAGGAGACTCTGTCCGTGGACAGAGTGAATTTGTGTATGTGGCGGTCTGGCACGCACCGGGGTTGAGGTTTATATCACCTTATTAAAAAAAAAAAAAAAAATAGACACGCAATTTTCCGCTTTAAATGACTCAAAAACCCCCGGGGGCGTGACACAGGCGCTCAGAAAAAAATTCCTACAATTTTCTAGACAACTATCAGATTTATCAAGCATAAAAACAGATAACTAAACATGATCAATATGCATACAGAAGCTTTAGAGGGCATTCCATACATTTTGGAGAAATTTCAACCCACCTCAAATGCATTCCGCAGGCAATCGCTGAAGTCGGTGAAGCGCCGAACTGCTCGCTGCCTCGAATCTGCCGGAAAAACGAAAACCGCGCCGTGCGCGCGCGAACACTGTCGCGAATCCCGAAAATTTGTCGGAAGCTCGAACAATTCCCTCGGGTCCTCTACAAAAAAACTGGCGCGCTTCGGCTCACTCCACAGTCACCATACAGCACACGCGCACACGTGCCCGCGCCTCGGCTCCGCGCAGTGCAAAACCACAACCTCAGCTCAAACCGCACAAAAGAGAAGCAACACAACGATATCCAAGCTAAAAAATCCATAAAATCTGTGATGACCTGGATCTCTGCAGAGCTGTGGTAGAGTCATTGGAGACTTCTGAGGAGCATGTACTGTGTTTTGGAAGTGTTTGTGCATAATTGGACACAAGTGTTGGACCTCGAGCTTAAATGGATCACATGGGTGATCGGTTGACTCCGTCGGATCCTTGGGAGTGGTTTCGCGCGAAACGGATATTAAAATTGGACTCAGCGCGAAGTTTGGACCAAGAAACACCTTTCCGGATGCCTTCGGCAAATTTTGGGGTTGGAATTTGGCAAAATGGACATCAAATTCGGATTCAGCGCGCGAAAACGGTCAAAATGGACTACCTACTTGACATTTTGCGCAACCGATTACTGTTCATGCCGGAACAGTGATTCCGGCAGCCGGCGGGCAGCGGCGGCGGCGGCGGGCAGCGGCGGAGCACGGCGGACGGGCTCGGGCAGGCGGCGGAGCGGCCGCGGGCAGCGCGCGGGCAGGCGCGCGGGCGCGCGGTGTCACGCCCCGGGGGTTTTATTTTAGCGGAAACGGTACACAAAGGTAAGCGTAAAGCGCGTACAAAAAATTTTTTCTTTAAAACCTTCTTCCCCGGCGCGTGCCCAGACCCGCCACATATACAGATTTACTCGAAAATCGGGCAGAGTCTCCTCTGTATATGCACGGCGTCGCGGCTATTACAACCGTCACACACAAGCAATTTAACCACAACAGTTCGAAGTAGTACGGTGCATGAAGATTAAACAATACCCGTGGCCAGTCAAGTTAAAAGTATAAACTCACTGTTTTGAAAACAGGCCCACACGGCCTTAGGCTTTGAAAACCAGTTTATGAAGTCCTTTTTTTTTGCTTTCTGGTTGATTTGTTTAGAAAACGGCCAACCGGGAATAATAAAGAAAACAGAAGTGCATGGAGGAAAAGAAAGTACTCAACATCACACGACCCCACAAGGGTATCGAGAACCACACAATAACTTACAACTCCGAATGAAATAAAATGCAGAGAGACAGTAAATAAAGCAGCATACTAGGGCCCCTCAGCCCGACTGCTACCACCTCGGCCTCACCGTCGCCTACCTCTACCCCCTGGAGGTACCTGTCATGGAGTGGGTAGTCAGTGACACTATCATAGAAACAGTACTAAAGCAGTAAGTAGTACCAAACCGTAAAGTAAGTCTAGCTGGGGCAATCCACTTCTCTCAAACGGGTAACACCTGTATCACCTGTAACACCAGCAATACCTGTAACACCTGTAATACCTGTAACACCTGTAACACTTTTAACACCTTTACCCCTGTAAGACCTGACCGCGTCGGGATCCAATCCCGGCGGTCCCACACCTGACCTCCGGCGGTCCCACACCTGACCCCATCGGGATCCAATCCCTTCGTCGGGTCCCACACCTGACCCCATCGGGATCCAATCCCTTCGTCGGGTCCCACACCTGACCCCATCGGGATCCAATCCCTTCGTCGGGTCCCACCGCTCGCACCTTCGTGCCTCAAACCCCACACCTACGGGGTCCCCACTACGTCACCTCGTGGGTAAACACGGGTCAAAGACCGCCTTTCCGGAAAAGAGCACCCTTTGCGGTGGCCAAACCGCGGATGCGCGTGTCGCACTCGAGCATAGTAACAAAACACGGGGTAATTTAGTAAATCATAGAAGCCGTCAGTGTTAGTACAGGTTAACATAATATTTAACATCCTCCCCGGAACACTAACATTACCAAACCTCGGGAGAAAAAACCCACACTGTTTCAATCCAAGCACAAGGTCCATATAAAGTTTAGAACATCCCTTCTTTTTCTATATTTTCTTTTTCTCTTTGTTCTAAACGTTAGCACAGTCAAACAAGTAGTGCCTATCACCTTCGATTTTTAACCCCAAGTATGCACAAGATTGAACCCACCCAATTTAGTAGAATTAAAAGCAAGGACTGAAAGCAACAACCCACCTTTAACTCTGTCGAGCGAACCACCTGAATGTAGGCCGATCCCGAGCTCTTGCTGGATTAGACTGGTGCTGAACTGCTGAGACCTTCGCCGGAGTTGGAGAAGATGGACGAAGCCGGCCTTGCTCCTCCCAGCGTCGCGCGGCCACGGCAGGCAGCCGGATCACCTTGGCTCGGTTTCTGGACGTTGCAGAAGTCCTCTGGATGCTTGAAAGGAAACCCAACCAAACTTGGTATCACTCCTCCTCCACAACCCGAAATCCGGCAAGGATCTTGTTTTTCCGGCGATCCTCGGCGGCGGCTGATGGTGCGGCTCACGGGGGAGATGCAGAGAAAGATGAAGGAACCATGATAGAGGTTGGGCGCCGGGAGGTTTTTTTTTTCCTTTTGTGTGTTGTGTTGTGTTGCTTCTCTAAGTTCCCAAACACCACGGCCTCCTCTCCTTTATATCCTATGAAGAGCGGTTCTTGGGCAATGGAGTTCGTGGCAGAGGGGAGTGGGGAAGGTGGACAAGCAGTTGCAACTGCCCCCAACACACGACCCAAGGATGTAGTGCACTTTTCCCCTTTCTTTGCATTTTACACCTTCCACACATCACCCTTGCACTAAGACCCTTATTGTAGATTCATCTTGCATAATAGACCTTCTACACCAAGTTTCCCTAGACATGGTGCATAAAATATTAAGTTTACACCGAAAATATAGTAAATTTTACCACATTTCACGCAATTCAAGACAACCGGGTCGTCAAATTGCAAAACAGACTTCGTCACGACGTCCGTCTCGTCGAGACCTATCAAGTAGCGTATTTGCTTGCTTGATTCGGCGCTCGAATAAAATCTCGGGCCATAAAGTTCTGTAAGTTGCAGTATGACGCACGCACTTCGATGCACCCGGATCGCCAAACCCGAATTCCGTCAGTGCCATTGTGCTCAGAACATCGAAAATATCTAGAATTGACTACTCATACCCCTATGTCTGGGGTCCAGACGGCGAAACGGCCGTCGATGATCAAAAGGGCATTTGAATTAGGGGTTACTATTCACAACTTAAGTTGTCGGCCCCACCAGCTTCTTTGCTAATTTCAGAACGATCTGACCGTCGGATCGAAAATCTTTCTATACTATTTTTCATCGATTCGATGAGACGGTCGCACTGGCGACCTCAGATTTCCGAGATCAAACTCGGATCGGAAAGGCGGAATTTGTGCTTCGGCAACTGTGCCACTTGCGCACCGGTGTGCAAATCACTAAGGTTTAGATCTGCCTCCTCGCCCGCAACCACGCTTGAATTTCTCAAGTGCTACATCACTCACACCTTAAAAGAAGTTTCGTCCCCGAAACTTAAATACCCCAGGAATCCCCTAAATAGGGAAAGTGCCCAAACATGCCCGACTTGCGCTCCCAATAGGCTTCGCGCCCCTCCTGATCCGCTCGTTTCTCCCTGGCACTAGGAGAGATTGCAGTTTCCCTACCGGGCGTTGACGTTCGGCCTTTATTCGATGACCGACCCAGTAGCGAGCCGCGCGTTATGCTACATCCCTTGTCAAATCAAGCCACCAACAGTCTGCTGTTGGTCTGTCCTGCTACATAATCGCGGTTACTGATATGTCTCCCGTATAAAGCTTCGTAGGGTGCCATCGCCTTCCGCTGGAAAATCTCCTCCCCGATCCCGTGAGATCTTGTCTCTTACGAGCTATAAGTACGAGTCCGCCTGCTATCCGCGACAGCCGCAATACCCCAAAGGCGAACACCCAAGCCCTAACTACACTTTGCCAATCCCTGCTCAAACCCGAGCAACATATAGCCATCCGCCGAAGGAGTAGGGGAAGAAGAGACAATAGGATTCCCCTAAGTCAGTTCCAACACATATAGGGTAGCGATTAGAAGTGGTCTAACTAGATATCCCTGAAGTCAAACCTATCTCCTTATGGAAGAAAGAAGGGGAGTGCCATATAGGGGTTCAATATGTGTGTCAAGTAATCATACCAAATCACAATCTAACTGCACGTGTCCATAACCTGCTAATCACCCCCACTTGAATCAACCACCTATGCCTGTCCTAAAATCCTCAAATGATGTTCTCCCACAAGACGTCTCACAAAATCGCACTATGACGGTACATCCCCACCCCCTTAAGCAAGGTTAAACGCTAGAACAACGTCCATGAAGCATGTAAGAGTTCCAACATGTCAGATTTCCGTTATAATGTTTTCCACATGATAGGCTCACAATGATCTAGTTAAGCATGCATATCCATTAGGTGACCATTCGACATGTCCAACAAAGGGCTCACTCTACTATTCCTAGTGGTTATAACAGAAAAGAGAAGTAAGCTACCCATAAAACACTCTAATATTCCTAGTGGTTTATAACGGAAAAGAGAAGTAAACTACCCATAAAGACCATCCTAACCCAGATCCGACATCCGATCACTGCCTGCTATCCCCTGTTCTGGGATTCCTCATCACTGCTTCCCGGGCAGCTGGGGAGATCCGTTCACAACCTGTGGTCCAGTCTCGTTCGGCGAGGCGGGATGGGGACTCGGTACCCGAAGAGTCCGTCAGGCGTAGGTCGTCCGTTCTCGGAGCCGGGGGTCTGGTGACGGCCGGCTTACGGGGGCAATCGTAACGCGTGTGGCCCGGCCTGCCACACCGGAAGCAATGTCCGTTCCGCCAAGGGCAATTCATCATTGGATGCGTACCCCACAAATGACGCAGGGCTTGGTGGTTCCGGTCCCTCCCCCGTCGCCTGCCCGACATTCGGCCCTTTCTTCTGACGTTTGGTTGCTTTGCGCTCGGGTACGGGCCTCCTGTCGGGCCGGGGTAGGGGTGTGCCCGTCGTGTACGCTCTAGTTCCGCGCGCACGGCCATGCTAACCGCTCCCTGAAAGGTGGAAACGCCAGTTGGTGGTATCCCTCGAGGGTTACCACCACCGGTGCCGTGCTGCGCGTGGTCGACACTCTCAAGCTCCTGGGTCAGTATACCCACGTGCTCCGCAAGGTCTAGCAGGTGCCTAGCCACGTCGCGCAGCTGGTTGCGTAGTAAGCGGTTCGCCTCTGCCGCACGGTCCATGTCCGACAGTAGTTGCCCACCTAAAACCGGGCTTCTCTCTGTGCACACCAAGGAAACACATCAACCCAGCATACTTAGGAAACCGAGCATAAATGAATCACACTAATTCTCCCCCCTTACTTCACTCGCGTCCTACTCCTTAAACCCTGCATATTTCATTTATCTGTAGTTAAGTGTGATGTCTCGGTGGATGTTGGGCCGCCACTGTTGTGATTAAAGCGAAGTCTCTAATACCATCTTAATCTGTCACGCCCCGGGGGTTTTATTTTAGCGGAAACGGTACACAAAGGTAAGCGTAAAGCGCGTACAAAAATTTTTTTCTTTAAAACCTTCTTCCCCGGCGCGTGCCCAGACCCGCCACATATACAGATTTACTCGAAAATCGGGCAGAGTCTCCTCTGTATATGCACGGCGTCGCGGCTATTACAACCGTCACACACAAGCAATTTAACCACAACAGTTCGAAGTAGTACGGTGCATGAAGATTAAACAATACCCGTGGCCAGTCAAGTTAAAAGTATAAACTCACTGTTTTGAAAACAGGCCCACACGGCCTTAGGCTTTGAAACCAGTTTACGAAGTCCTTTTTCTTTTGCTTTCTGGTTGATTTGTTTAGAAAACGGCCAACCGGGAATAATAAAGAAAACAGAAGTGCATGGAGGAAAAGAAAGTACTCAACATCCACACGACCCCACAAGGGTATCGAGAACCACACAATAACTTACAATTCCGAATGAAATAAAATGCAGAGACAGTAAATAAAGCAGCATACTAGGGCCCCTCAGCCCGACTGCTACCACCTCGGCCTCACCGTCGCCTACCTCTACCCCCTGGAGGTACCTGTCACGGAGTGGGTAGTCAGTGACACTATCATAGAACAGTACTAAAGCAGTAAAGTAGTACCAAACCGTAAAGTAAGTCTAGCTGGGGCAATCCACTTCTCTCAAACGGGTAACACCTGTATCACCTGTAACACCAGCAATACCTGTAACACCTGTAATACCTGTAACACCTGTAACACTTTTAACACCTTTACCCCTGTAAGACCTGACCGCGTCGGGATCCAATCCCGGCGGTCCCACACCTGACCCCATCGGGATCCAATCCCTTCGTCGGGTCCCACACCTGACCCCATCGGGATCCAATCCCTTCGTCGGGTCCCACACCTGACCCCATCGGGATCCAATCCCTTCGTCGGGTCCCACCGCTCGCACCTTCGTGCCTCAAACCCCACACCTACGGGGGCCCCACTACGTCACCTCGTGGGTAAACACGGGTCAAAGACCGCCTTTCCGGAAAAGAGCACCCTTTGCGGTGGCCAAACCGCGGATGCGCGTGTCGCACTCGAGCATAGTAACAAAACACGGGGTAATTTAGTAAATCATAGAAGCCGTCAGTGTTAGTACAGGTTAACATAATATTTAACATCCTCCCCGGAACACTAACATTACCAAACCTCGGGAGAAAAACCCACACTGCATATGCACAGGTCAGAACAATCGGCTCTCACACATACTCAATCCAGTGACACACAGTCCAAGACAGCACGCTAGGTAACATTTGCGTTTAGACCCCTAGGGTTTCCAGAAATCGCACTTATATAGCAATTTGAGAGCCGTTTTCGCTCGTTCTCTTAATCGGGACATTATTTTTACGAATCGTCACCTCCAGTAGGTGACTCTCGACTCGCTGAACACCGTGCTCACCCATTTGCAATAGCACGGAACCCGAGGAAAACTTCGGGCCAAATTTACTATACTAACATAGCCTAAAAGCATTTTTTATTTCTTCAGCTCAACAAAACCTAAATCCGACGCGAGCATCATGTCCAGTGACCCCAAAATAGCCAGGAACTCATTGTCGCGGCTTCGCAAACAGCCCAAAACAGACCTATAGCTAAACATCTTTATTTAAGGTTTTTAAATACAAATCTCTTTAACCACATGTGCTGTTTGCAAACCAACCTGAGAATTTTGCTCAGGGCACCTCAGGGATACAGGGGCTTGCCCAACTGCAGCCCAGAACTGCTGGATCAAGCAGATCCAAAGCCCTTGCTTTCTAACATGACAAACATTGCTCCACGCACAAATCCACACAGATCTGCTTTGATCTGAAGTGATCATAAAGCTTAGGGGACATAATGGAGTAACTTTCATATTATACTCAAAGTCCAATTCCATACAAAACCTCATTGAGTCATTTCATCAAACACCTAGTGTGCAACTATTTCTTAACAAGCACCCAAGCAATGCCCGAGCTCTTTCTCTGCAAACACAGCACCTGGGACCTTCTAACTTGGAAGGAAATACTCCTTAGAGTTGCAGGAGCATCCCTAACGAGTCTGGACCATCCTTGCACCCAGGTTGGCCGGAAACCGAGGTTGAAGATGAAGCTTAAGCTTCGAAATTCGTGACCATTCAACCAGGGATTCTGGGACTCAACCTCTTGCACCAACAGGTGCTAAAACCCATTACCAACTCACCCGAACCCATGCCCGGCGACAAGGCACGGCGGCGGCGGCGGTGGTGCAAAGCTCGGTTTGGGAGCTTCCTCCTCTAATGGCGGATTTCCACCAAGGCTGCATGAAGCCCATGCAATAGCATGGATGGAATCTAGTTGATCCCAGGAAGCTTCCCGACCACTTCCCGCATGCCGGCGACGGCCGGAAAGCCGGCCACCGCAACATGACCCTATTTCGGGTCATCCATGGCCGCGCTTTGTCCAGGCTGCATGGAAGTCATGCAAAGGCATGGATGCAACCCTCTCACCCCCAGGAAGTTCCTCGACCACTTGGCCGGAGGTGGGGAGGCCCGCCGGCGCCGGAACACAAAGCTCGGCCGAAGGTGGGAAAACCCGAAAACTAGGGTTTTGAACTGCGGTGTGGTTACTCAACCAAAATCCCTCAAACTTTGCAGAGATGACCTATAGGTCCTACAGTCCGAACCCATCATTTTAGTTTGTTTTGGACCACGGGTTGCGAAGCTTGGCCGCGGCGGAGCAATTATCGGTTTTCCGGCGGTGCAACTTCACCGCCGGCAAACGCCGGTTTCCCAACTTCGGGGTTAGGCAAGGGAAGTCCACAAGACTTCTTCAAGCCTCTGCCATGGGTCTTGGGCCAAAAACCAAAGGAAAGAAGACCCTCACCTTCGCCGGAGTTGGAGAAGATGGACGAAGCCGGCCTTGCTCCTCGCAGCGTCGCGCGGCCACGGCAGGCAGCCGGATCACCTGGCTCGGTTTCTGGACGTTGCAGAAGTCCTCTGGATGCTTGAAAGGAAACCCAACCAAACTTGGTATCACTCCTCCTCCACAACCCGAAATCCGGCAAGGATCTGTTTTTTCGGCGATCCTCGGCGGCGGCTGATGGTGCGGCTCACGGGGGAGATGCAGAGAAAGATGAAGGAACCATGATAGAGGTTGGGCGCCGGGAGGTTTTTTTTTTCCTTTTGTGTGTTGTGTTGTGTTGCTTCTCTAAGTTCCCAAACACCACGGCCTCCTCTCCTTTATATCCTATGAAGAGCGGTTCTTGGGCAATGGAGTTCGTGGCAGAGGGGAGTGGGGAAGGTGGACAAGCAGTTGCAACTTCCCCCAACACACGACCCAAGGATGTAGTGCACTTTTCCCCTTTCTTTGCATTTTACACCTTCCACACATCACCCCTTGCACTAAGACCCTTATTGTAGATTCATCTTGCATAATAGACCTTCTACACCAAGTTTCCCTAGACATGGTGCATAAAATATTAAGTTTACACCGAAAATATAGTAAATTTTACCACATTTCACGCAATTCAAGACAACCGGGTCGTCAAATTGCAAACAGACTTCGTCACGACGTCCGTCTCGTCGAGACCTATCAAGTAGCGTATTTGCTTGCTTGATTCGGCGCTCGAATAAAATCTCGGGCCATAAAGTTCTGTAAGTTGCAGTATGACGCACGCACTTCGATGCACCCGGATCGCCAAACCCGAATTCCGTCAGTGCCATTGTGCTCAGAACATCGAAAATATCTAGAATTGACTACTCATACCCCTATGTCTGGGGTCCAGACGGCGAAACGGCCGTCGATGATCAAAAGGGCATTTGAATTAGGGGTTACTATTCACAACTTAAGTTGTCGGCCCCACCAGCTTCTTTGCTAATTTCAGAACGATCTGACCGTCGGAATCGAAAATCTTTCTATACTATTTTTCATCGATTCGATGAGACGGTCGCACTGGCGACCTCAGATTTCCGAGATCAAACTCGGATCGGAAAGGCGGAATTTGTGCTTCGGCAACTGTGCCACTTGCGCACCGGTGTGCAAATCACTAAGGTTTAGATCTGCCTCCTCGCCCGCAACCACGCTTGAATTTCTCGAGTGCTACACGCGGGCAGGTGCGCGGTCCACGGGCCGGCGTGCACCAGGGGCAGGACACGTGGCATGTTGAGATTGGTCGGTGCAGTGGACTTGGACCACGGAGCAGGCGGGCGCGGTGCATGGACCGGCGGGACACGTGTCTGATTGTGGTTGGCGGGCTCATGAAAGCTGGGTCCACGGAGGTGCACCGGGGTGCCTCGGGTTGCGTGCCTGGCAGGGGGCGCAGGCGGCGAGCGCAGGCGCACGTGGGCGCGCGTCAGGCGCGTTGACGCGCGGTTCCCGCGCGTGGGCCGCCACGTGTCGACCTCTGCGTGGGCCACGCGGCGGGGCGTGAGCGGGGGGTTTGGCTGTCCGCTGTTGCGGGGGAGACGTGGAGGCCCGAGGGAGATTCGGGCCCGCACAGTGTTGGGCCGGGCCCAACACTGTAGCAGCCCGAAAATCCCCAGCGCCCAGAAGTGGGGACACAGTGGGTATTTGTTGAATTGTTTCTTCCAGCATATAAATAGGCCGAGTTCAACTGCAGAGAACTCCTTCCCTGTTCTTCCTTTCACAGTGCGACCTTCACAAGAAATCCTCCTCTCCCAGAGCTGGTTCCATCTGCAGATTTCCAGATTTTTCTACGGCACGCATCCCAAGGTTTCTATTTTTACGGCGCGGCGCGACGCTCGTTCAATTGTGGTCCCCTTCGTCGCATTTCAGTGCCTGGACTCTCCCGAGCTACCCCGGCAGTATTTTCCAGCAATTCTTGCGCCATCTTCTTCACGACAGGTAGGGCTACGTTTCCCGTGTTTACTGGATTTTCCCATTCCGAGCTTTTCATGGGTTTTTCGGATCATCTTGTGACCTCATTTTCTTGGGCAGAGTTTTGGACAGTGCCACAGTGTTTCTGCGATATCTTCGCGCACAGGCATCGGATTGGGGTAATTTAGAAGGCGTTTTTCATCTAAATTTCGCAAGGAATCTCCTGGATTTTTCTCAGATTTTTCTGAATATTTTTCGAAGGTGAAAAATCTCTGTGTACAGAAGTTATGTTTTTGTGAGCAGTTTATTTCGAGGTGGTTCCCTTGTCGGATTTGTTTCTCAGTGTAGGAAACTCGGATTTGAGCGTGCAGGTACTCGTTTCGACGGGTTCGTCGCGAGGATCGTGACAGTATTTTTCTTGGAATTTTTCGGGCACTTCTCGCAGGTAAAAACAGGGCATCTTTGGGACTGAATTCTGGACAGCATATTTTCGGATACTTGTGTGCTTATTTGTGTGTATGTTTTGGGGTAATTGTAAACAGCGATCGCGGCGGTTTATCTGTTTGAGCATTTGACGTGAAAAGGGGATATTGGACAGCGAGGAGGTTTTACAGCTGAGGATTGCGCGTGTCCAGGTGGGTGGTTGCTTTATCCCTCTTTTCTGACTTACCCACTAGGAGTATTAGAGAGATCCTTCTTGGACATCCATGATTGATAATTGTAATTGGGACTTGCATGCTTGTGGATATCTGATAGTGGTTGGGACTTGTACATGTTTGTATGGATAGAATGTTAGCGTTTAACCTTGCATGTGGAATGGAATATTTATTTTGGACTATATGATTATCCTGTTAGTGGTTGGTACTATTTGAGGATTTTATGACATGCATAGGTGGATAGTGATGCTTTATTATGGAACATGGATTATAGACATGTGTGGTTGGATAATGTTTTAGCATGATGGTTATATCTATGCGGAGCTATTAATTGTTACACATGTGGAACCACTATTGGACACCTTTTCCTTTATTTTCTTGAGAACACTTGCATGCTTGTATGGACATTTAGATAGGCCATCTTTTATCGCTACACTTTCATGCTGGAACTTGACTTAGGAGAAACCTTGTTTGCTTCTTTTCTCCTTTTCGTTAGTCAGGTGGTTCTTGTTGCTCGGGTTTGAGCAGGAGTTTGGGATAGTGTAGCCGTGGCCTGGATTGTGGATTATGGGTTTTGGCGGCGACCGCGGATATTGGGCGGTTGACCGGATGTCGGTTATAGGACATCGGTGATAGGGCATGATTATGGACTAGAGGGTTTTGCGGCAATCGCGGATAGTAGGCGGTTGACCAGATGTCGGATGTGGGACATGATTGTGATTGTGGGTTATTCCGGCGACCGCGGATATTGGGCGGTTGACCGGAGGTCGGTTGTGAGACCTGGTCGTGGATTTTGGGGTATTGCGGCAATCGCGGATATTGGGCGATTGACCGGATGGTTACTTTTGCATCTGATTGAGAATCAGTTTTCTTTTAGTGGAGGGATGTGTTTCCATTGGGGCTTTATAGTTGTGATCCAGTCCTGCTTTTGTTACTTATCACACTGGCGCGGTTATTGCCCGGTGATGCTTTACTCGTGTGGGTCGCTCCCCTCGAGATCCCCTCCGGAGGCCGGGGCCAGACAGGTATTGACGGTTTTGCTATCACATCGGCGCGGCTTATTTGCCCGATGATGAGGGCGGCAGCAGGAGTTTTGCTATCACATCGGCGCGGCTTACTTGCCCGATGATGAGGGCGGTACAGATTGGGTTCATCTGGGACGGTTGGTTATTGTTGCATATGGTTATTCCAGTCTAGGACTGTATTTTAGAGGCATAGTAGTGGTAGATTTCCCTTTTTCAGCGGTTTCATTTCTTACCACTCTTCTTTCCTTTTTGCCTCTGGTAGACCTAGTGGGTGTGTCAGAATTTGAGGTTTTACCCACTAGGGGAGGCTACTGGTTTACTAGTAGTTCTCACCCCCATTCTTCTTTCTGTTACGGAATTTGAGTTGGCGTATTTCGTGATTGTATTAAGTCTTGAAGATTGAAGATGAAGAAACTTTGGATCGTATACCTCAATCTCAAGAAAGAAGAATTCAAAAGGATCAGGGGATGAGCTATTACAGAAGAAAATAGCCGAAAAGAAAAAATCCACATATATAGAGAAGAAAGGAAATCAATAGATTTATTCTATGTTTCTTCATCTATATTGATTGATTTGATTCTAGGTTTTCCATACTCACATTTTGAGTAGAATCAAATCAATGAATACTTAGATGGTATTTCCGATCTATCTTTAATCTAAGTATTCGGCGGATCACATCACCACCCAAACACAACGATTTACCCCAAAATCGGCGCGTGGACTCGCGTGGCCTTGTGGATTCAAGGTGCAACCGCTCTCGTGGATTCGGAGCGAGGTACGTTCGTGGATTCGAAGCGTGCCACTGGGTGAAGACCGTGGATTCGGTCGGACGTCGTGGACTCGACGTTGGACGCTGTGGATTCAGCGTTGGGCGCGGATCGTGGATTCGAGAAGCGTCGTGGAGCGAGCGGGAAGATCTACTAGGAGCGTATGAAAAAGGTTGAGTCGTCTGTGAGTACGGTATATCACCTTGTACGTGTGTTAATTCTAGTGGATTTCGCCGTGTTATCGGTCCCGTGGTTTTTTACTCCGGTTTGGAGTTTTTCCACGTAAAAATCTTGCGTGTTCTTTTATTTTTCCGCATTGGGTTTATTTGCGCAATGATTTTTTGAGTGTTTATTGTTTACACCTATTCACCCCCCTCTAGGTGTTTTTTCCCCTATTTAGATCCAATTACTTATAACCCAACAAGTGGTATCAGAGAGGGAATAGGGTTGTAAACAATGGTTGAAGGTGGAAACATCAATCGACCCCCTTTCTTTGATGGAACAAATTATGCGTACTGGAAAGTGCGGATGAAAGCCTTTTTAATTTCCATCGACGAAAGGGTGTGGCAATCAATTGAATTAGGATGGTCTAATCCAACTGAAATTTTAGATGATGTTCGCACCTTAAAACCTAGGTCGAAATGGACCATGGAAGAGATAGACTTATCTTCTTACAATGGCAAAGGAATTAATGCTCTATTTAATGCTTTGTCACAAACTGAGTTCTCTCGCGTCTCGGCATGTGAAACGGCGAAAGAAATCTAGAATATTCTTCAAGTTACGCATGAGGGAACTAACCTAGTGAAGATTCAGAAACTGCAAATGCTCACGAGCAAGTTTGACTCTATCTCTATGGCAGAGAATGAATCCATCACTGATTATTACACACGATTGCAAGATATCGTAAACTCATGTGCTAACTTGGGAGAGAAGATTCCAGAATTTAAAGTTGTAAGAAAAATTCTAAGAACTCTTCCTGAACGATTTCGCCCGAAGGTCGTAGCCATTGAAACAATTAAACACCCGGACGAAATGCGTGTAGAAGAATTAGTAGGTGCTTTGCAAACTTATGAAATGACATTTCCTACTAACTATTCTTCTGGAAAAGCATCCTCTTCTAAGTCTTCAGGTTACGCATTGAAACTACGAAGGAAGAAGACGCGGATTCATCCTCCTCGGACGACGACGAGAACCTTTCTATGGAGGACTTTGAGAAGCAGCTCGCTCTCTTGACAAGGAAGTTTCGCCGCAACTTTCGAAGGGTAATCCAAGCAAACTTCATCCTTCGAAAAGTCCAAGAAAGGCAAGGGATTTTTGTTACGGAATTTGAGTTGGCGTATTTCGTGAATAGTTTAAGTCTTGAAGATTGAAGATGAAGAAACTCTGGATCAATACCTCAATCTCAAGAAAGAAGAATTCAAAAGGATCAGGTACGTTAAATTAAATAATTTGTGATGATCCGAATACTTCTTATAGTGTAGAAACACCCGGAAGAGGTTTTAACTGCATATTCATCAAAAACTGGACATGGGACATGTTCAGGATCCGGATCATGTCGTTTCGATCCGGATCCCGAAGGGTGCTCGTTCATACACTAGTTCAATCCGGATCATGGCATTTGATGATCCGGATCCCGAACATGAGTTTTACCTGTTGGCTTGAACGATCCGGATCGTGGAATCTCAATCCGGATCCCGAACACATTGTTCTGGTAAAACTGTATGAACGATCCGGATCGTAGATTATGATCCGGATCCCGAACAGGCGGTTTTCTGGAAATTGCTCTCTACGCGTAAGCGATCCGGATCGTGACTTGCGCAGTCCGGATCGTCGCCCGTAAAACTTTCCAGAAAAGTTTGTTTTTGATCCGAATATTCTTCCTAGGGTTTCTAACCTATAAATAGCCCTTCCTTTTCATTTCTAGGGCAATCCACACATCGGAAAAAGAGCCGTCATTTTCAAATATCATTTTATACGGCCTTAGATCCACATATAGAGAAGAACGGAAATCATTAGATCTATTTAATGGTTCTTCATCTATATTGATTAGTTTGATTCTAGGATTTTCATACTCATATCTTGAGTTGAATCAAACTAATGAATACTTAGATGGTATTTCCGATCTACTCTTGATCTAAGTATTCGGCGGATCATCACCACCCAAACAAACAACGATTTACCCCAAAATCGGCGCGTGGACTCGCGTGGCCTTGTGGATTCAAGGTGTTATCGCTCTCGTGGATTCGGAGCGAGGTGCGTTCGTGGATTCGAAGCGTACCATTGGGTGAAGACCGTGGATTCGGTCGGACGTCGTGGATTCGACGTTGGACGCTGTGGATTCAGCGTTGGCGGCGCAAATCGTGGATTCGAGAAGCGTTGCGGAGCGAGCGGAGAAGATCGACTAGGGGCGTATGGTAAAAGGTTGAGTCGTCTGTGAGTACGTTATATCACCTTGTACGTGTGTTAACTCTAGTGGATTTCGCCGTGTTATCGGTCCCGTGGTTTTTTACTCCGGTTTGGAGTTTTCCACGTAAAAATCTTGTGTGTTCTTTTATTTTTCCGCATTGGGTTTTATCGCACAATGATTTTTGAGTGTTTATTGTTTACACCTATTCACCCCCCTCTAGGTGTTTTTTCCCCTATTAGATCCTTATTAACCTAAACCCAACAAGTGGTATCAGAGCGGGAATAGGGTTGTAAACAATGGTTGAAGGTGGAAACATCAATCGACCCCCTTTCTTTGATGGAACTAATTATGCGTACTGGAAAGTACGGATGAAAGCTTTCTTAATTTCCATCGACGAAAGGGTGTGGCAATCAATTGAATTAGGATGGTCTAATCCAACTGAAATTTTAGATGATGTTCGCACCTTGAAACCTAGGTCGAAATGGACCAAGGAAGAGATAGACTTATCTTCTTACAATGGCAAAGGGATTAATGCTCTATTTAATGCTTTGTCACAAACTGAGTTCTCTCGCGTCTCGGCATGTGAGACTGCGAAAGAAATCTGGGATGTTCTTCAAGTTACGCATGAGGGAACTAACCTAGTGAAGATTCAGAAACTGCAAATGCTTACGAGCAAGTTTGACTCAATCTCTATGGCAGAGAATGAATCCTTCACTGACTATTACACACGATTGCAAGACATCGTGAACTCATGTGCTAACTTGGGAGAGAAGATTCCAGAATTTAAAGTTGTAAGAAAAATTCTAAGAACTCTTCCTGAACGATTTCGCCCGAAGGTTGCAGCCATTGAAACAATTAAACACCCGGACGAAATGCGTGTAGAAGAATTAGTAGGTGCTTTACAAACTTATGAAATGACTTTTCCTACTAACTATTCTTCTGGAAAGGCATCCTCTTCTAAGTCTTCAGGTTACGCATTGAAATCAACTAAAGAAGAAGACGCGGATTCATCCTCCTCGGACGACGACGAGAACATTTCTATGGAGGACTTTGAGAAGCAGCTCGCTCTCTTGACAAGGAAGTTTCGCCGCAACTTTCGAAGGGGAAATTCAAGCAAAACTCCATCCTTCGGAAAGTCGAAGAAAGGCAAAGGGATTTCAAGCTACAAGTCAAGAAGCCAAGAGAACTTCTCAAAGGATAAGAAAAGTTCTGAGGGACAAGTTCAGTGTTTCAAATGTCGAGGCTACGGCCACATAGCAACTGAATGTCCCAACAAGAATCCGGCTAAGAAGAAAGCGATGCAAGCAGTCACTTGGGATGACAACTCCACGTCAAATGAGTCATCGTCAAGTGATGAAGAAGACAACGCGACAGCTTTCCACGCGTCCACCAAACCTTCATCCTTCATGTGCTTAATGGCAAGTACATCCGACTCACTGTCCAACTCCACTGTGGAAAAGATTGCAACGGACGATGAGTCAGATAATTCGGAAGGTGAAGATTTTGTTTTAGCCTACCATCAACTTCTGAGGGATTCAAAGAAACTGGCTAAACAAAACAAGGGGTTGAAAGAGAGATTACTGGAACTTGAAGTTGAATTAAAAAGAGTAACCTCTATCTCAACCGATCTTGAAGTGGAAAGGGACAATCTGGTTAAGACAAATGTTTCCCTTCAAGAGTCCAATGAGCATTTCGAGAAGAGTTATGTAGACATGGTGAACAAAGCGAACTACTTCTTGAAGCTCTACGGCGAGGCCCGACAGGAAAAATCTGAAATGACAGAGACCATACGCCAACTAAAGGATGACTTACAGAGATTTACTTCTGGAAGGAGTAAGTTGGACAGACTCCTTGGTCTCGGTCAAAGAAACAAGTTCGGCCTCGGATACACTCAAACTGGAGACATTCCAAGTTCGAGTGGTACGGTATTTGTGCCTTCGTCGGTATCTCCTCCTCCGACACCGGTGTTCACGCCAAGCAACGACAACGAACCTACTACATCATCTTCGGAATCGACAAGAACCAAGGTATGTTTTCGTTGTGGCATTTCAGGGCACATCAGAAGAAACTGCAAGACTGGAGCCAAATGCACACCTCAAGAACATCTTGCAGCAACTACCAAAAGGGCTATTCCTCGAAAACCACTCCAACCAAATTGACGGAAAAGAGCCTTGGTAGTACATCGCTCAAGACGACATCTTCAAGGAGCAGCAATTCTTCAAGCAAGACGCCCTCACCTAGGAAATCAACTCCACGAGCACTACAGTCGCATACCAAAAAGGTTTGGGTGCGCAAAGGTGAGATCTTTCCCTGTCTTGCTACCACTGTTTCCTTACATGCATATGATAGTTCGTCTTGGTATTTGGATAGCGGGTGTTCCCGACATATGACCGGCGATAAAAACTGTTTTCAAACTTTTGAGAAAAACTCCGGAGGACTTGTTGTTTTCGGAGATGGCCGGTCTTCCAAAATTGTTGGAAAGGGAACAGTAGCTATTCCAGATGGCCCGGTTCTAGATAATGTATTATTTGTTCATGGCCTAAAGACTAACCTCATAAGCATAAGTCAACTGTGTGATAGTGGTTATTCAGTTAATTTTTCATCTGATAAATGCACTGTAACTGACTTGAACCATGCTTTCTTTTTAAAGGGGGTTAGATCAGAAAATAATTGTTATGTAGTTCCTTCTAAAATTTCTGAAAAATGTAACCTAGCATCTTTGAAAAATGAAACACTTTGGCATGAAAGGCTAGGTCACATAAACTTTAAGGAACTTTCTAGAATTTCAAATAAAGATGTGGTCAAAGGGGTTCCGAAACTTTCTTTTGAACAAAACCTTGTGTGTGGCGGTTGCCAAAAGGGAAAACAGTCTAGGACTGCACACAAGAATTTGAACCACATAGGTACAAAACGGCCTTTGGAACTTTTGCATATGGACTTAATGGGGCCAACTCGTCAACCATCTCTTGGAGGTAAATGGTATATTTTTTTGTTGGTTGATGACTTTTCTAGATATACTTGGGTAGCCTTTCTAAAAGAAAAAGCTGATACTTTTGATTCTTTTCTCGAAATTTGCAATCGTATTATGATAGAAAAGAATGAAAGGATTACTCGAGTGAGGAGTGATAGAGGTGGTGAATTCATTAATTCTAGATTCATTGAGTTCTGTGTTTCTAATGGTATTAAACATGAATTCTCCGCACCTTACACACCTCAACAAAATGGTGTAGTCGAGCGCAAGAACAGGGTCGTACAGGAGATGGCTCGTGTTATGCTTCATAGCCGGAACCTTCCTTTATACTTTTGGGCTGAAGCGGTGAACACGGCTGTCTATGTTATCAATCGAGTGTACTTGCGCCCGGGGACTTTTAATACACCATATGAACTTTGGTTTTGTAGAAAACCTAACATCAAATATTTTCGCATTTTCGGGAGTCGGTGTTTCATTTTGCGTGATCGTGAAAACCTTGGAAAATTTGACTCTCGAAGTGACGAAGGGATTTTCTTAGGTTATTCTACAAACAGCAGAGCATATCGAGTCTTTAACTTAGAATCTAAGACGATCGTAGAATCGATAAATGTTAAGGTAGATGAAGCTTTTCACTTTGAATCTGAAAAATCTACCCTCGATATCTCTATTGATGATGATTCACCTGCTAATGCATCTTCTTCTAACAATTCTTTCGATAATAATATTGATGCATCTAACGGTTCTTCAAGCTCATGTGATGTGCAGGAATCATCTCGTGTACCTCCGCCTACTCCTCTACCTCAGACGTTACGCATCTCCAAGGATCACCCTGAATCGAACATAATTGGAGATCCACAAGAAGGAGTTAGAACACGGAGACAATTGGTTTGCGGATTTGCATGTTATGTATCACAAATCGAACCAAAGAATGTTGATGAAGCTCTCCAAGATGATTATTGGATTAAAGCAATGCAGGAAGAGCTCCATCAATTCGAGCGAAACAAAGTCTGGGAACTGACAAAGCCTCCGAAGCAACACAATGTGATAGGTACCAAATGGATCTTCAAGAACAAGAAAAACGAAGAAGGTACTATCATCCGGAACAAAGCAAGGTTAGTTGCTCAAGGCTATTCTCAAGTCGAAGGTATAGACTTTGATGAAACCTTCGCCCCAGTAGCTAGACTCGAGTCCATTCGTATACTGTTTGCTATTGCTTGTCATTTTAAAATCAAATTATTTCAAATGGACGTTAAGAGCGCCTTTTTAAATGGATTTTTAAATGAGGAAGTTTATGTAGCTCAACCGAAAGGTTTTGTGGATCATAAACTACCTAACCATGTTTTTCGACTGAAAAAGGCTCTTTACGGTCTGAAACAAGCACCGCGAGCATGGTACGAAAGGTTGACAAAGCACCTTTTGGAAAAGGGCTACACTCGAGGGGGAGCTGACAGGACTCTCTTTGTGAAGCATTATCAAAACAATTTCATAGTTGCTCAAATTTATGTCGATGACATTGTTTTTGGAGCAACGAGAGATAATGATGCTTCTAAATTCGCGGAGACCATGGAAAGCGAATTTGAGATGTCCATGATGGGCGAGTTGAATTACTTTCTTGGATTACAAGTTAAGCAGAACGATGAAGGAATTCACTTGTGTCAATCCAAGTATGCACTGGAGTTGGTCAAAAAGTTTGACCTTGAAAATTCGAAAGATTTTCCAACTCCAATGGGAACTAGCCATAAGGGACTTGGAAGTGAATCACAATGTGAGAATGTAGACGAGAAACTGTACCGGAGTATGATTGGAAGTCTACTATATCTCACGGCTAGTCGCCCGGATATATCCTTCAGTGTGGGATTTGTGCGAGATATCAATCAGCACCGAAGGAGGTTCACCTGAAAGCGGTGAAACGGATCATCCGGTATATCAAAGGTACAATCAGTTTCGGAATTTGGTATCCCATGGGAACGACTTTGGATATTGTTGGATACTCAGATGCCGACTGGGCTGGTTCTGTGGATGACCGAAAAAGCACGAGTGGTGCATGCTTCTATCTAGGCCACTGCCTTGTTGCATGGCACAGTAAGAAACAGAACTGCATAGCACTCTCGACTGCCGAAGCGGAGTACATTTCTGCAGGAAGTTGCTCAACCCAATTGATTTGGATGAAGAGCGTGTTGAGTGATTTCCGAATTTCAACATCTTCGGTAACCATTTTATGTGACAACACTAGTGCCATTAACATTTCTAAAAACCCTGTGTTGCACTCTAGAACAAAACATATTGAACTTAGATATCATTTTCTTAGAGAGCTAGTTGAATCAAACATTCTTCAACTGTCATATATTTCAACTGAAGATCAATTAGCTGACATCTTGACAAAACCTTTGGATCAAAAACGTTTTATTCACTTGCGTAAAGCAATTGGCATGCTTTCCTTGAAATAACCTCTTTTGAAACTTTTGCTTAGATTAGGTTTTGTTTTTGTTCTTTGTATTTGTTTTGTTCTTTATCTATGTTTTGTACATAGCACACTAATTGAGCACATTTCATAATTGACTTTACTTGCACCTTGACATGCATTTAGAAATTTATTATGTCCTTGATGTCATAATATCTCAATGTTGCAATGATCATTTACGTTATTTAAACCATCTTCTAAGTGATCAAAGTCAATTTCTCTCTCAATGATCTCTTGGTATAGTCATTATCATATTTGATTGCTTAGTCGAGTATGAATTCGAGATCAATGGGTTGGTTGAATACCTTATATATTAAATAATTGATAGCCAATTGAGGGGGAGTCAATGAAATCTGAAATGCTCAAAAGATGTGGAAAGAGTTACATCCCAGTGAGGAGTGTGAAAACTACCACCACATGGAGAAAATGAAAGAAAAAGAAACTCCATGAATGAAAAGCAAACTTTTTGTTTTGAAAATTGTTGATGAAACTCATATTGAAATACTTGACTCAGTCGTATTTCATGGTTGGTATAAGGTGGGATTTTTAGTAAAAGATGCTCAAAGAGCCACTCCTTCAACAGATTGTCTAGATATATTATCTAACTTATCTGGGATTTCAAACATCTATTGATCTTGGTACTTCATTTTCTTTACTGAAATTGATGATTTGATAAAGACATTACACATAGGATCAAGATAGATGTAATTGAAGTTGTTCAACTTTAAGTGTTTTAACTTTCGTAAATCTTCGTTTCATTTTTGGATATTATTGATAGATTTTTCATAATCTATTTCTTGTTGTATGGAACGATGCTATTTGTTTAAAGTTGACATGATAAAATGCTTACATACTTTTTCTGGAGTTTATTGTATTTTTTTAACTTTTCTGGAGAAAAAGGTGTAGGCGATCCGGATCGTGGCAAAGTGATCCGGATCCCGAACGCAGGATTCTCTCCCTGCGTATAGCCGATCCGGATCGTGGCAAGTGATCCGGATCCCGAATGCAGGATTTTCCCTGTATGTGGCCGATCCGGATCTCATTCACACCGATCCGGATCGCGGCTAGGGCTTCTTATAGAAACTTCAGATTCAAGATTTCTTTACCAAAATTTCTGATTTCCAAGCTTCTAGAGTTTCTCTTTCTAGATCTCTTGCTTCCTAGTGCTTCAAAACTCAAGCTTCTTCGGATTCAAGTAAGTTTTCATGATCAAAACTCGGTTTTTCACAGTTTTTAGGTTTTTTCATCAAACGCGAGCAGAAAAGATGGATTTTCTTCGTTTGTGAACGGTTTTTGATCAAACTTCTTTTGAAATAAGAACTCTGGATCTATTAGTTTTGCTTTTATGCTGGGTTTTTGCATGATTAACGAGTTTTTAGCCTTCGATTTCTAAAAATTCGGTTTTAGGGCATAAAAGAGGAATTTGTGTAAAACATGAAATTGATCTATTTTTAACATTCTTTTTGGAAAACTAATTTGATTCTTAGCTTCTCTATATGATTATGATTGTCTAGGTACAATGTGTTAAGATTTTTCAAAATTTGACAATTTTTCATATGTTCTTGAGTTGGTTTTCACAGGACATTCTCGTTTAAACTCAAAGCACTAGGATCAATGACTTTCTCCTGGTTGGTACTGTTACTTATCTCGATGGTGCTCACTAGACCAACCAATAAGTTGAAGAGGGCTAAGAAAGTTCAAAGAAAAGGAGAGGTTGAAATTATCAGTGATACTGAACTTGAGAAAAACCCAGATGAAGTACACTGGGACATGTTAACGGATGACGATGATGATGACGAGTTTGTGCCTGCTGACTCGAAGCAAAAAGGAAAAGCACCAGTGAACTCTGGGAAGGCTTCTATGCCTGCCCCAACTATTTCTCTAAAACGTAAGCGGCTCGCTCGACGTTTTGGACGGAGAAAGGAGACCGATGTTGAACCACCAATAGCTCCGGACTCTCCGCCACGAGATGAAGAAGTGTTTGTTAACAATGACCGGCTTAGAGCATTTGCACATCGCGAGTGCATTGGCGAAAGACACGTGAACATTGAAGCTCTACGAAGTCACTCTCCTGAATTTGGTACTTTGATTGATGAAGCAAATCTCATTCAAGTATGTCGCTTCCCGGAAACTCTCGGATACTGCCTGCACCATGTGAGGACCTTCTATACCAACGCACGGCATCTTCGCGAATTTGAGAACGGTCCGATGGAATTCTATACGAATATCCAAGGAACGAGAATTAAAATCACCCCACAGTTGATTGGTGAGGTTTTGGGAATGGAAGCAAGCGGAAGAGGAGCTCACTATCTGAAAGGAGTGGATTTGACAAATACTTTATGGTGTAAAGTTATTGAGGGGATTTGTCTCGAGGGAACTCAATCAACGAACAAATCAGTTCGATCCAAAGAACTTCGTCTGGAATATCGCTTCCTGAACTTCATCACTTGCTACAATATACTTCCAAACATGCAGACGAAGGTTGTGAGATGGGAACGGTTGTTGTTCTTATATCTCATAGGACACCCGTCAGAAGCAAGGGCATTGAATGTCAACATACCATACATCATCTGGAACAGAATGACACGATATGTTGAGCATCCTCATCCTACCGAAAGAATTCCTTTTCCATTGATCATAATGAGGATCTTACAGAAATTTCAAGTTGACATCACCTCGGCGACGTATCATCAATGTTTGAACATGATAGACGAGTCCACAATTGTCAAATCTCTTCACAAGCTGCCTCATGTCACTCAAGCTTCTGCATTTGGAAAGAAGCCTGACACGGATGCATCACCATCTCATCAAGCACCTGGCACAGATGATGAAGCATCATTGACTTCAATTTTCAAGTTGCAGCAACGACTATCCGTTCAGCAGGAACGAATGTTGAAGGAACAACAAAGGGTTGCGAATGAACTGGAGCTAACCACAGCAGCTCACATCACCATCACGAAGAAAATAAACTCAATGGACAAGCGGATGCGAAAGATTATGTCCAAGATTGGTTGCATGAGTTCAGACTTTTCAGATTCTGATAACTAACTTTGTCTTTTTGTGCAGGATTTATTTCTCGATAACTGAATTTGGATTAGTTTAGTTGATTCTTTTAGTCTAGTTTAACTCTCAGTTTGTGCATATTCTTAGGTTAATTCTCTTTTTGTGCATATTGTTAGAAACTTATGAACTTTTTGTTTACTCTCCTTACATATTGTAGCTCATGCTACATTTTTGGCTTTATTTGTGACAAAAAGGGGGAGAGAATGAGAGTGAGAGTTGAAGAGTTATAAACTCTGAACAATGAAAAACAATGAACTCTGAACAATGACTGTGAATGAATCAAGGAATGAATCAAGGTAAGTATGAATCTCAACTCAACTTGGGTTTTCTTTTGTGGATTGTGACATGCTCTATACTAACTATTTGACTAACTATTTGGGCATGTAATATGACTAACAAGTTGATGTTGGACTAACATACTTTGACATTTGGTTTTCAACTGCTTAGATGATATGTTGGTTTTAACTATGTTCTTTCACATATCTGATTCTTTCAAATGTCATGATGAGATCAAACTCTATTCTGCATTTGGTTTTCAATGTTTCAATTCTTGAGGTATCTAACGATTTTGTTTGTCAAGAATGTTTTCTGTGTGCAGAAGTTACAGATGTCTAAGTCTAGAGTCTGTTCTAGGAGTTTGTCTCATGTTTTTATTTTTCATGGAACTCTTTTGTAAATTTTTGTTGTATGGTGATAGCAACAAAAATATCCTTTTTGAATTTTCTTTGTGGATCTGTGTTTTGTCACGAAACCGCCAAAGGGGGAGATTGTTACGGAATTTGAGTTGGCGCATTTCGTGAATAGTTAAGTCTTGAAGATTGAAGATGAAGAAACTCTGGATCAATACCTCAATCTCAAGAAAGAAGAATTCAAAAGGATCAGGTACGTTAAATTAAATAATTTGTGATGATCCGAATACTTCTTATAGTGTAGAAACACCCGGAAGAGGTTTTAATTGCATATTCATCAAAAACTGGACATGGGACATGTTCAGGATCCGGATCATGTCGTTTCGATCCGGATCCCGAAGGGTGCTCGTTCATACACTAGTTCAATCCGGATCATGGCATTTGATGATCCGGATCCCGAACATGAGTTTTACCTGTTGGCTTGAACGATCCGGATCGTGGAATCTCAATCCGGATCCCGAACACATTGTTCTGGTAAAACTGTATGAACGATCCGGATCGTAGATTATGATCCGGATCCCGAACAGGCGGTTTTCTGGAAATTGCTCTCTACGCGTAAGCGATCCGGATCGTGACTTGCGCAGTCCGGATCGTCGCCCGTAAAACTTTCCAGAAAAGTTTGTTTTTGATCCGAATATTCTTCCTAGGGTTTCTAACCTATAAATAGCCCTTCCTTTTCATTTCTAGGGCAATCCACACATCGGAAAAAGAGCCGTCATTTTCAAATATCATTTTATACGGCCTTAGATCCACATATAGAGAAGAACGGAAATCATTAGATCTATTTAATGGTTCTTCATCTATATTGATTAGTTTGATTCTAGGATTTTCATACTCATATCTTGAGTTGAATCAAACTAATGAATACTTAGATGGTATTTCCGATCTACTCTTGATCTAAGTATTCGGCGGATCATCACCACCCAAACAAACAACGATTTACCCCAAAATCGGCGCGTGGACTCGCGTGGCCTTGTGGATTCAAGGTGTTATCGCTCTCGTGGATTCGGAGCGAGGTGCGTTCGTGGATTCGAAGCGTACCATTGGGTGAAGACCGTGGATTCGGTCGGACGTCGTGGATTCGACGTTGGACGCTGTGGATTCAGCGTTGGCGGCGCAAATCGTGGATTCGAGAAGCGTTGCGGAGCGAGCGGAGAAGATCGACTAGGGGCGTATGGTAAAAGGTTGAGTCGTCTGTGAGTACGTTATATCACCTTGTACGTGTGTTAACTCTAGTGGATTTCGCCGTGTTATCGGTCCCGTGGTTTTTTACTCCGGTTTGGAGTTTTCCACGTAAAAATCTTGTGTGTTCTTTTATTTTTCCGCATTGGGTTTTATCGCACAAAGATTTTTGAGTGTTTATTGTTTACACCTATTCACCCCCCTCTAGGTGTTTTTTCCCCTATTTGATCCTTATTAACCTAAACCCTACATTTTCAAGCCACAAGTCAAGAAAGCAAGAGAACTTCTCAAAGGATAAGAAAAGTTCAGAGGGACAAGTTTGTTACGGAATTTGAGTTGGCGTATTTCGTGAATGTATTAAGTCTTGAAGATTGAAGATGAAGAAACTTTGGATCATATACCTCAATCTCAAGAAAGAAGAATTCAAAAGGATCAGGTACGTTTAACTAAAGAATTTTGATGATCCGAATACTTCTTATAGTGTAGAAACACCTGGAAGAGGTTTTATTTGCTTAATCATCAAAAACTGAACATGGGACATGTTCAGGATCCGGATCGTGGCTTGCAATCCGGATCCCGAAGGGTGTTCGTTCATACACTGGTTCAATCCGGATCGCAGCATTCCATGATCCGGATCCCGAACATAAGTTTTACCTATTTGCTTGAACGATCCGGATCATGAATTGCAATCCGGATCCCGAACACTGTGTTCTGGTAAAACTGTATGAACGATCCGGATCGGGACTACGATCCGGATCCCGAACAAGCAATTTTCTGGAAACCGTCATTTGTGCTTCTGCAATCCGGATCGTCAAATCCAATCCGGATCGCCGTCGGATTTCTTTCCAGAAAAGGCTGTTTTTGATCCGAATATTCTTCCTAGGGTTTCTAACCTATAAATAGCCCTCTATTCATTTCTAGGGTAATCCGCAGCATCGGCTATCTATATACATCGGTAAAAACAGAAAAATTTAGCCGAAAGAAAAATCCACATATATAGAGAAGAAAGGAAATCATTAGATTCATTCTATGTTTCTTCATCTATATTGATTGATTTGATTCTAGGTTTTCCATACTCACATTTTGAGTAGAATCAAATCAATGAATACTTAGATGGTATTTCCGATCTATCTTTGATCTAAGTATTCGGCGGATCATCACCACCCAAACAAACAACGATTTACCCCAAAATCGGCGCGTGGACTCGCGTGGCCTTGTGGATTCAAGGTGCAACCGCTCTCGTGGATTCGGAGCGAGGTACGTTCGTGGATTCGAAGCGTGCCACTGGGTGAAGACCGTGGATTCGGTTGGACGTCGTGGACTCGACGTTGGACGCTGTGGATTCAGCGTTGGGCGCGGATCGTGGATTCGAGAAGCGTCGTGGAGCGAGCGGGAAGATCTACTAGGAGCGTATGAAAAAGGTTGAGTCGTCTGTGAGTACGGTATATCACCTTGTACGTGTGTTAATTCTAGTGGATTTCGCCGTGTTATCGGTCCCGTGGTTTTTTACTCCGGTTTGGAGTTTTTCCACGTAAAAATCTTGCGTGTTCTTTTATTTTTCCGCATTGGGTTTATTGCGCAATGATTTTTTGAGTGTTTATTGTTTACACCTATTCACCCCCCTCTAGGTGTTTTTTCCCCTATTTAGATCCAATTACTTATAACCCAACAAGTGGTATCAGAGCGGGAATAGGGTTGTAAACAATGGTTGAAGGTGGAAACATCAATCGACCCCCTTTCTTTGATGGAACAAATTATGCGTACTGGAAAGTGCGGATGAAAGCCTTTTTAATTTCCATCGACGAAAGGGTGTGGCAATCAATTGAATTAGGATGGTCTAATCCAACTGAAATTTTAGATGATGTTCGCACCTTAAAACCTAGGTCGAAATGGACCAAGGAAGAGATAGACTTATCTTCTTACAATGGCAAAGGGATTAATGCTCTATTTAATGCTTTGTCACAAACTGAGTTCTCTCGCGTCTCGGCATGTGAGACTGCGAAAGAAATCTGGGATGTTCTTCAAGTTACGCATGAGGGAACTAACCTAGTGAAGATTCAGAAACTGCAAA
This sequence comes from Tillandsia fasciculata, assembly GCA_029168755.2. Lineage (NCBI taxonomy): Eukaryota > Viridiplantae > Streptophyta > Magnoliopsida > Poales > Bromeliaceae > Tillandsia > Tillandsia fasciculata. The sequence continues at coordinate 349,837 of JAQOTM010000078.1, read as the reverse complement.
TGCTCACGAGCAAGTTTGACTCTATCTCTATGGCAGAGAATGAATCTTTCACTGACTATTACACACGATTGCAAGACATCGTAAACTCATGTGCTAACTTGGGAGAGAAGATTCCAGAATTTAAAGTTGTAAGAAAAATTCTAAGAACTCTTCCTGAACGATTTCGCCCGAAGGTCGCAGCCATTGAAACAATTAAACACCCGGACGAAATGCGTGTAGAAGAATTAGTAGGTGCTTTACAAACTTATGAAATGACTTTTCCTACTAACTATTCTTCTGGAAAAGCATCCTCTTCTAAGTCTTCAGGTTACGCATTGAAATCAACTAAAGAAGAAGACGCGGATTCATCCTCCTCGGACGACGACGAGAACCTTTCTATGGAGGACTTTGAGAAGCAGCTCGCTCTCTTGACAAGGAAGTTTCGCCGCAACTTCCGAAGGGGAAATTCAAGCAAAACTCCATCCTTCGGAAAGTCGAAGAAAGGCAAGGGTTCTTCAACTTACAAGTCAAGGAAGCAAGAGAACTTCTCAAAGGATAAGAAAAGTTCTGAGGGACAAGTTCAGTGTTTCAAATGTCGAGGCTACGGCCACATTTCAATGGAATGTCCCAACAAGAATCCGGCAAAGAAGAAAGCGATGCAAGTCGTTACTTGGGATGACAACTCCACGTCAAATGAGTCATCCTCGAGTGATGAAGAAGACAACGCGACAGCTTTTCACGCGTCCACTACATCTTCTCCCTTCATGTGCTTAATGGCAAGTACATCCGATTCACTGTCCAACTCCACTGTTGAAAAGATTGCAACGGACAATGAATTAGATGATTCGGAAGATGAAGATTTTGCTCTAGCCTATCACAAGCTTTTGAGGGATTCAAAGAAACTGGCTAAGCAAAACAAGGGGTTGAAAGGGAGATTGCAGGATCTCGAAGAAGAAGTAAAAAGGGTAACCTCTCTCTCAACCGATCTTGAAGTGGAAAGGGATAATCTGATTAAGACAAATGTTTCCCTTCAAGAGTCCAATGAGCAACTCGAGAAGAATTATATGGATATGGTGAACAAAGCGAATTACTTCTTGAGGCTCAACGGCGAGGCTCGACAGGAAAAATTGGAAATGACAGAGACCATACGCCAACTGAAGGATGACTTAAAGAGATTTTCATCTGGAAGGAGTAAGTTGGACAGACTTCTTGGTCTCGGTCAAACAAATAAGTTCGGCCTCGGATACACTCAAACTGGAGACATTCCAAGTTCGAGTGGGACAGTATTTGTGCCTCAGTCGGTATCTCCTCCTCCGACACCGGAATTCACGACAAGCAACGACAACAACCTACTACATCCTCCTCGGAATCGACAAGAATTAAGGTATGTTTTCGTTGTGGCATTTCAGGGCACATAAGGAGAAATTGCAAGACGGAAGCCAAACGCACACCTCAAGCACCTCTTGCAATGACTACCAAAAAGGCTATTCCTCGAAAATCAACTGCAATTCATTGAAGGAAAAGAGCCTTGGTAGTACACCGCTCAAGACGACATCATCAAGGAGCAGCAATTCTTCAAGCAAGACGCTCTCACCTAGGAAATCAACTTCACGATCATTACCGACGCATTCCAAAAAGGTTTGGGTGCGCAAAGGTGAAATTTTCCCTGTCTTGCTACCAATGTTTCCTTGCATGCATATGATAGTTCGTCTTGGTACCTGGATAGCGGGTGTTCCCGTCATATGACCGGCGATAAAAACTGTTTTCAAACATTTGAGAAAAACTCCGGAGGACTTGTTGTTTTCGGAGATGGTCGGTCTTCCAAAATTGTTGGAAAGGGAACGGTAGCTATTCCAGATGGCCCGGTTCTAGATAATGTGTTATTTGTTCATGGCCTTAAGACTAACCTCATAAGCATAAGTCAACTTTGTGATAGTGGTTATTCAGTTAATTTTTCATCTGATAAGTGCACTGTAACTGACATGAACCATGCTTTCTTTTTAAAGGGGGTTAGATCAGAAAACAATTGTTATGTAGTTCCTACTAAGATTTCTGAAAAATGTAACCTAGCATCTTTGAAAAATGAAACACTTTGGCATGAAAGGCTAGGTCACATAAACTTTAAGGAACTTGCTAGAATTTCGAACAAAGATGTGGTCAAGGGGGTTCCGAAACTTTCTTTTGAACAAAACCTTGTGTGTGGCGGTTGCCAAAAAGGAAAACAGTCTAGGACTGCACACAAGAACTTGAACCACATAGGTACAAAACGGCCTTTGGAACTTTTGCATATGGACTTAATGGGGCCAACTCGTCAACCATCTCTGGGAGGTAAATGGTATATTTTCTTATTGGTTGATGATTATTCTAGATATACTTGGGTAGCATTCTTAAAAGAAAAAGCTGATACCTTTGATTCTTTTCTCGAAATCTGCAATCGTATTATGACTGAAAAGAATGATAGGATTACTCGAGTTAGGAGTGATAGAGGTGGGGAATTCATAAATTCCAAATTCATTGATTTTTGCACTTCTAATGGCATTAAACATGAATTCTCTGCACCTTACACACCTCAACAAAATGGTGTAGTCGAGCGCAAAAACAGGGTCGTACAGGAAATGGCACGTGTTATGCTTCACAGCCGGAACTTACCTTTTTATTTTTGGGCTGAAGCGGTGAACACTGCTGTTTATGTTATTAATCGCGTGTATTTGCGCCCGGGGACATTGAATACACCATATGAACTTTGGTTTTGTAGAAAACCTAACATCAAGTATTTTCGTATCTTTGGGAGTCGGTGTTTTATTTTACGTGATCGTGAGAATCTTGGAAAATTTGACTCTCGAAGTGACGAAGGGATTTTCTTAGGTTATTCTACAAACAGCAGAGCATATCGAGTTTTTAACTTAGAATCTAAGACGATCGTAGAATCGATAAATGTTAAGGTAGATGAAGCTTTTCACTTTGAATCTGAAAAATCTACCCTCGATATCTCTCTTGATGATGATACACCTGCTAATGCATCTTCTTCTAACAATTCTTTCGATAATAATGTTGATGCATCTAACGGTTCTTCAAGTTTATCTGATGTGCAGGAATCATCTCGTGTACCTCCGTCTACTCCTCTACCTCAAACGTTACGCATCTCCAAGGATCACCCTGAATCGAACATCATTGGAGATCCACAAGAAGGAGTTAGAACACGGAGACAATTGGTTTGCGGATTTGCATGCTATGTATCTCAAATCGAACCAAGGAATGTTGATGAAGCTCTCCAAGATGACTACTGGATTAAAGCAATGCAGGAAGAGCTCCATCAATTCGAGCGAAACAAAGTCTGGGAATTAACGAAGCCTCCGAAGCAACACAATGTGATAGGTACCAAATGGATCTTCAAGAACAAGAAAAATGAAGAAGGTACTATCATCAGGAACAAAGCAAGGTTAGTTGCTCAAGGCTACTCTCAAGTAGAAGGTATAGACTTTGATGAAACTTTCGCCCCTGTAGCTAGACTCGAGTCCATTCGTATATTGTTTGCGATTGCTTGTCATTTTAAAATCAGATTATTTCAAATGGACGTTAAGAGCGCCTTTTTAAATGGGTTTTTAAATGAGGAAGTTTATGTGGCTCAACCGAAAGGTTTTGTGGATCATAAACTACCTAACCATGTTTTTCGTCTGAAAAAGGCTCTTTACGGTCTGAAACAAGCACCGCGAGCATGGTACGAAAGGTTGACAAAGCACCTTTTGGAAAAGGGCTATACTCGAGGGGGAGCTGACAGGACTCTCTTTGTGAAGCATTATCAAAACAATTTCATAGTTGCTCAAATCTATGTCGATGACATCGTTTTTGGCGCAACAAGAGATAATGATGCTTCCAAATTCGCGGAGACCATGGAAAGCGAATTTGAGATGTCCATGATGGGCGAATTGAATTATTTTCTTGGATTACAAGTTAAACAGAACGATGAAGGAATACACTTGTGTCAATCCAAGTATGCACTGGAGTTGGTCAAAAAGTTTGATCTTGAAAATTCTAAGGATTTTCCAACTCCAATGGGAACTAGCCATAAGGGACTTGGAAGTGAATCACAATGTCACGCCCCGGGGGTCTCGATCAGCGGAAAAGAAGAGTTAAAAAGTTGAGTCTCTATTTTTTTTTTTCAATTGAGTCCTCCCCGGCGCGTGCCCAGACCCGCCGCATATACAGATTTACTCGAAAATCGGGCAGAGTCTCCTCTGTATATGCACGGCGTCGCGGCTATTCCAACATCTCAACCCAAGCATTCAGTTAATCACAACAGTCTGAGCATTCAATCAACAATGTAAACAATACAGAGAGCCCGTCGGCGATCAAGTTGAAAGCATAAACTCACGGTTTTGAAAACAGGCCCACACGACCCAAGGTTTTGAAAACATTTTGGAAAGATGCCATAAGTCCACAGGGTTTGGAAAACGGGTCCACACGACCCGAGGTTTTGAAAACAGTTTAGAAAATCCCATAAATCCACATGGTTTAGAAAACGGGTCCACCCGACCCGAGGTTTTGAAAACAAGTTTTCGAAGCTCTTTTTTTTTCTTTTCTAGTTGTTTTGCTTTGGAAAGAAATAGCCAAACGGGGATAAATAAAGCAGTTCATAATGCCAAACCGAAACACCTGCAGTCAACATCCACATCGACCCCACGAGGGTATCGCGAACCACACTGTAGTCTACAGTACCAAATAAAAGTGCAGGGAAAAGTAAAGGAGATACAAACTAGGGCTCCTCACAGCCCGACTACTCTCGTCCCGTCCTCACCGCCGCCTATCGCTCACCCCTGGATGGACCTGTCACGGAGTGGGTAGTCAGCGACATGCGATAGTAATAATGTGCAGGAAAGAAAACCAAACCTAATAGTAAAACTATCTGGAGCAACCACTCGACTCCCAGGAAAAATGAAACGCGAACATGTATATCACCTGCAACCTCTGTACCACCTGTAACACCTATACACCTTGATCTCGTCGGGCACCTACCCCGACAGATCCAACCGCTCACACCTTGGGGCACCTGACCCCGTCGGACACCCATCCCGACGGATCGCACCTTTTCCCCCACCTTTTGATGCCTCAAACCCAACACCTACGGGGGCCCCCACCGCTTCACCTTGTGGGTTAACACGGGTCGAAGACCGCTTTCCCGGAAAAGAGCACCCTTTGCGGTGGCCAGACCGCGGGTGCGCGTGTCGCAACCAAGAGCACAGTAACCCAGATACAGAATAATATCGCGACCATATAGAGACCGTCAGCATTAGTATTTCAAATATGCAGTTAAACAATTATCCAAGGACATCGAGTCTACACTTAGTCTCAAAGAAACCCACCTCTCTCGTTGTCGCGCTGCTGGTCGGCTTCGGGTTCTTTCGCGTCCCGGTGTGCCTGCCCGGACCTACACAAACCCGTCTCACCGGAGTTAGTAACTCCAACCCCGAAGGGTACACAAAAGTAAAGTAACTCGAACCACCCGCCCTACCCGGTCGACCACGGCCACGCCCCGCCAATTCGGCGAAGGTGGCGGCGTCCCCGGGCGAAGCCGACAACGCGGACGGCCCCGGCTCCCGCGCAACCCACGCGGCTGGGGCGGCATCCCACCCGCATGCGGGTTTGCCCGCATGCGGGCTGCGCGCCCCCCAGCCCCGCGCGGCTGCGGCGGCAGCCCACCCGCATGCGGGTTTGCCCGCATGCAGGCTGCGCGCCCCCCAGCCCCGCGCGGCTGGGGCGGCAGCCCCACCCGCATGCGGGTTTGCCCGCATGCGGGCTGCGCGCCCCCCAGCCCCGCGCGGCTGGGGCGGCAGCCCCACCCGCATGCGGGTTTGCCCGCATGCGGGCTGCGCGCCCCCCAGCCCCGCGCGGCTGGGCGGCGGCCCCACCCGCATGCGGGTTTGCCCGCATGCGGGCTGCGCGCCCCCCCCCAGCCCCGCGCGGCTGGGCGGCATGCCGTCCGCGCCGGATTCCGGCGATGCCTTCACCCCTCCTCCTCGTCTTCTCCGATCAAGAACACGAACAAGAAACGAGGGAAAAGAAATTAAAACCCTAACGTGCTCACCTTGGTAGTCGGGGAGAAGGGGGATCCGGTCCTGCGAGTTCGGTTCCAAGGAAAGTGAGGTCGTCTCCTTCTCCTTCCTTGGTCTCGCCGCTTGGATCCTCCGCAAGATCGGTGAGGAATAGGGTACGATTTGGGGAAAAGAAGCTGCTCCTCGTCCACGCTCGGTATCGTGCCCTAGAGTGAGGAGGGTTGAGACGGATATACAATCCGAGCGATTAGAAGAGGGGAAAAATATACGAACCCGTTTCAAGTCGAAATAAACCAAAACCAAAGGGTCGGGTTCGTACCGGGTTCCGATCTGCCTGGTACCCCGCGTTGGTCACCCGAGCCAACCGTCACCTTCTGGAATTTATTCCGAGAGATTCCGGAGTCGGAATCCAAAACCGATTTCGCCGGCGGACTCCGTTTCGCGAGCTTTATTGACTAAAAATACTCGCGAGCCCCGACGATCTGTCCAGAAACACAGAATTATTAATCCCCCTTCCCGGACCCCTGAGCGAAACGCGAAATATAGAATATCAAAAGTCGACCCAAGAATGGAACCAAAACATTTTAAACCAGCGGATACTACACCACTCACCTTTTAAAAACGAGCTTCGTCCTCGAAGCTCAATCCTGGATCTCGGTGAAAAGATAGGGATAGCCCTCCCTCATCTTGGATTCCAGCTCCCACGTCGCTTCCCGCTCCTCGTGGTTGTTCCAGAGCACCTTTACGTAGGGGATGACTCGGTTTCGGAGCGTCTTGCTCTCTCGTGCTAGGATTCGCACCGGGGCTTCCTCGAAGCTTAGGTCCTCCTTCAGTTCGAGTGTCGAGGCGTCCAGGACGTGCGATGGGTCGGGGAGGTATTTCTTGAGCATCGAAACATGGAACACGTCGTGCACCCGGCTGAGGGTCGGCGGTAGGGCGAGGCGGTAAGCCACTGGACCAATGCGCTCCAGGATCTCGAACGGCCCCACATACCGTGGGTTTAGCTTGCCCTTGAGCCCGAAGGGCTTGATTCCTCTGGACGGCGAGACCCGCAGAAACATGTGTTCCCCCACTTGGAATTTCAGGTCCCGGCGTCTCCGATCCGCGTAGCTCTTTTGCCGACTTTGGGCGGTCAGTAGGCGTTTTCTGATAAGGCGAACCTTCTCTTCGGTTTCTTCTACTAAATCGGGTCCCAAGAACTTCCGTTCTTCTTCCGTACAAAGAGTACCGGTGCGCCCCAGGGCGACACACTCGGCCTGATGAACCCTTTATCTAAAAGGTCCTCCAGTTGCGCCTTTAGCTCCTTTAACTCCGCGAAGGCCATTCGGTAAGGCGCCTTTGTGATAGGTTGAGTGCCCGGTATGAGTTCAATAGGGAACACCACCTCTCTCTCTGGGGGTAACCCGGGCAGTTCCGCTGGGAAAACGTCGGGGAAGTCCCTCACTATTGGGATGTCTGCAGGTGCCGTCGAGGGTCGGGCAACCAAATCCACCGATGCCAAGTAGGCCACACACCCACCCTCTACCAGTCTCCTGGCTCGAGCCGCTGAGATGACTGCCGGGAAGGAGGTACTCTTGCACGCCAGGTATGCATTCTTTGGGAAACTTGGTTCTTGCAGTTGCACCATCCGCTTCTCGCAGTCGATGAGCACTTGGTACCTTGAGAGCCAGTCCATGCCCAAGATAACGTCGTACTCCTTCAGGGGAATCACCACCAAATCCCAAGGGCAAGCCAGTCGCCCTAGCCTAATTGGGCAGGTGGCCACCAAACTGGTCGCCTCCAGTGTCCCACCCGCCGTCTGGACCGTCATAAGGCTTTGGAGAGGTGTCTCCTCGAGGTCATGCATAAACACGTAATCGCGAGAAATGAACGAGTGGGTTGCTCTAGTGTCAAAGAGGGTTCTAGCACGGGAATTTGAAACAGAAGTAATACCTGCAAGCATGTCCACCGGTGGGTCGGTCTCCTGGCGGGTCATTGAGTAGACTCGCCCGCCCGGTTGAGGCTGCCTCGCCTCCTCGCGCCGCGGTGCCGGGGGCCTAGAGGTCGACCCCATGGGGGCTTTCCCCCGCCCGGAAAGTTGTGGCGAAGGCGTGGATGCGGCAGAAGAAGCTGGTCCCATGGCAAGGGGGCAGTTGCGGCGAAAGTGCCCCTGCTTGCCACAGCGGAAGCAATGATCGACTCTCTGAGGGCAGTCCAACACCTGGTGCGCCCCTCCGCAGATCACGCAAGGCCTGTCTCCTAGCCTCGGCCCTCCGGTAGGCGCGCTCCGTGGTCCAGATTGGGGTCTCCACCGCTTGGGGGGTCTGCTTCCGCTAGAAGAACTCCCTCCGTAGCTCTGCTGTTGCCGCTTCCTATCCTCGTGCTGTGTCGGGGCCTCCCTCTTGGCGCGTGTCACCGCGAACCCGCGCTCGACCACTGTGGCCCGATCGACCACTTTCTGGAACGTGTGCAAGTCGGCCACCTGCACCACTTGGAAGATGTCACTTCTCAATCCATCCACAAAAAGCTGCGCCTTGTGGGCCTCGTCCTTTATAACGAACGGGACGCAGTTTGCTAATCTCACGAACTGACGCTGGTACTCCATGACCGTCTTGCTCCCCTGTTGGATGTGGTTCAGATCATCCTCCAGCTTCTTTTTGACACTGCTTGTGAAGAAAGCTCCAAACAGCTCTTGCTTGAATGTCGTCCAGGATGGAAGCGCGGCGCCCGTGGCGGGATCGGGCCGCACCGTCTTCCACCACAAGCGAGCGTTTCCCCCCAAACAGTGGACCGCTAGGGGAACCCGCTCCCAGTCCTCCATGAGTAGGTCCTCAAACAACTTTTCCATTGATCCTACCCAGTCCTCGACGACCCAGGGATCGGTCGTTTCTCCCTCGAAGACGGGTGGATCGTATTTCTTGAAATCTGCCAGATTGGCTCGAACCCGCTCCCGCTCTGACAATGGCACCGTCCCCTCTCCCGCGGTGGCGGCTACCACGGTGGGGACGGGTGCCACCAGGGTCTCCCCCGAGGTACCCCCACCTAGGGCCCCCGGTGCCGGTCCCGTGCACGCTGTCGCGGGTGCTGTCGCCGGTGTCGTGGCCTGGGCTGATGCTGTCCCGGCCGCTGCTACCGGTGGAGGGGCCGCCCCTTCCCCAGTCTCTGCCACCTGTGGCACTGCTGCTGGCGCGGCTGGCCCCTGCGGAGGGGCCGGGACGACCGTTGCCGTCGCGGCCGGGAGCCGCTGCGTCAGCTGACGCACATGATCAGTGAGGGCCGCCAGCTGCCCCGCCATTTCTCGTAGTTGCTGCCGCAAGAGTTGGTTCTCCGCGGCCGCCGATGCCGTCGCATCCGCCCCCTCGTCCCCGGCCGACGCTCTGGTTCGGACCATTGTCTGTGCAGACCACACCAACAGAACAAACAAAACTTAGCACTCAAATCCGCTAGGAAGAACCACCATAATCTCGAGAGGGAAAGGAAAACATTTTCTACACATCCCCTCCCCGATCTCTCACGTCCTAACCCTTAAGCCCTGCACCTTTCATTTACTCGTAGACAAGTGTGGCACTACTGTGGATGTTGGACCTTCACTGTTGTGATTAAAAGAAAAATTTTGTCTTTGATACCATCTTAATCTGTCACGCCCCGGGGGTCTCGATCAGCGGAAAAGAAGAGTTAAAAAGTTGAGTCTCTATTTTTTTTTTTCAATTGAGTCCTCCCCGGCGCGTGCCCAGACCCGCCGCATATAAAGATTTACTCGAAAATCGGGCAGAGTCTCCTCTGTATATGCACGGCGTCGCGGCTATTCCAACATCTCAACCCAAGCATTCAGTTAATCACAACAGTCTGAGCATTCAATCAACAATGTAAACAATACAGAGAGCCCGTCGGCGATCAAGTTGAAAGCATAAACTCACGGTTTTGAAAACAGGCCCACACGACCCAAGGTTTTGAAAACGTTTTGGAAAGATGCCATAAGTCCACAGGGTTTGGAAAACGGTCCACACGACCCGAGGTTTTGAAAACAGTTTAGAAAATCCCATAAATCCACATGGTTTAGAAAACGGGTCCACCCGACCCGAGGTTTTGAAAACAAGTTTTCGAAGCTCTTTTTTTTTCTTTTCTAGTTGTTTTGCTTTGGAAAGAAATAGCCAAACGGGGATAAATAAAGCAGTTCATAATGCCAAACCGAAACACCTGCAGTCAACATCCACATCGACCCCACGAGGGTATCGCGAACCACACTGTAGTCTACAGTACAAATAAAAGTGCAGGGAAAAGTAAAGGAGATACAAACTAGGGCTCCTCACAGCCCGACTACTCTCGTCCCGTCCTCACCGCCGCCTATCGCTCACCCCTGGATGGACCTGTCACGGAGTGGGTAGTCAGCGACATGCGATAGTAATAATGTGCAGGAAAGAAAACCAAACCTAATAGTAAAACTATCTGGAGCAACCACTCGCTCCCAGGAAAAATGAAACGCGAACATGTATATCACCTGCAACCTCTGTACCGCCTGTAACACCTATACACCTTGATCTCGTCGGGCACCTACCCCGACAGATCCAACCGCTCACACCTTGGGGCACCTGACCCCGTCGGACACCCATCCCGACGGATCGCACCTTTTCCCCCACCTTTTGATGCCTCAAACCCCACACCTACGGGGGCCCCCACCGCTTCACCTTGTGGGTTAACACGGGTCGAAGACCGCTTTCCCGGAAAAGAGCACCCTTTGCGGTGGCCAGACCGCGGGTGCGCGTGTCGCAACCAAGAGCACAGTAACCCAGATACAGAATAATATCGCGACCATATAGAGACCGTCAGCATTAGTATTTCAAATATGCAGTTAAACAATTATCCAAGGACATCGAGTCTACACTTAGTCTCAAAGAAACCCACCTCTCTCGTTGTCGCGCTGCTGGTCGGCTTCGGGTTCTTTCGCGTCCCGGTGTGCCTGCCCGGACCTACACAAACCCGTCTCACCGGAGTTAGTAACTCCAACCCCGAAGGGTACACAAAAGTAAAAGTAACTCGAACCACCCGCCCTACCCGGTCGACCACGGCCACGCCCCGCCAATTCGGCGAAGGTGGCGGCGTCCCCGGGCGAAGCCGACAATGCGGACGGCCCCGGCTCCCGCGCAACCCACGCGGCTGGGGCGGCATCCCACCAGCATGCGGGTTTGCCCGCATGCGGGCTGCGCGCCCCCCAGCCCCGCGCGGCTGGGGCGGCAGCCCACCCGCATGCGGGTTTGCCCGCATGCGGGCTGCGCGCCCCCCAGCCCCGCGCGGCTGGGGCGGCAGCCCCACCCGCATGCGGGTTTGCCCGCATGCGGGCTGCGCGCCCCCCAGCCCCGCGCAGCTGGGGCGACGGCCCCACCCGCATGCGGGTTTGCCCGCATGCGGGCTGCGCGCCCCCTGATGGGTTTAGGTTAATAAGGATCTAATAGGGGAAAAAACACCTAGAGGGGGGTGAATAGGTGTAAACAATAAACACTCAAAAATCTTTGTGCGATAAAACCCAATGCGGAAAAATAAAAGAACACACAAGATTTTTACGTGGAAAACTCCAAACCGGAGTAAAAAACCACGGGACCGATAACACGGCGAAATCCACTAGAGTTAACACACGTACAAGGTGATATAACGTACTCACAGACGACTCAACCTTTTACCATACGCCCCTAGTCGATCTTCTCCGCTCGCTCCGCAACGCTTCTCGAATCCACGATTTGCGCCGCCAACGCTGAATCCACAGCGTCCAACGTCGAATCCACGACGTCCGACCGAATCCACGGTCTTCACCCAATGGCACGCTTCGAATCCACGAACGCACCTCGCTCCGAATCCACGAGAGCGATAACACCTTGAATCCACAAGGCCACGCGAGTCCACGCGCCGATTCTGGGATAAATCGTTGTTTGTTTGGGTGGTGATGATCCGCCGAATACTTAGATCAAGAGTAGATCGGAAATACCATCTAAGTATTCATTAGTTTGATTCAACTCAAGATATGAGTATGAAAATCCTAGAATCAAACTAATCAATATAGATGAAGAACCATTAAATAGATCTAATGATTTCCGTTCTTCTCTATATGTGGATCTAAGGCCGTATAAAATGATATTTGAAAATGACGGCTCTTTTTCCGATGTGTGGATTGCCCTAGAAATGAAAAGGAAGGGCTATTTATAGGTTAGAAACCCTAGGAAGAATATTCGGATCAAAAACAAACTTTTCTGGAAAGTTTTACGGGCGACGATCCGGACTGCGCAAGTCACGATCCGGATCGCTTACGCGTAGAGAGCAATTTCCAGAAAACCGCCTGTTCGGGATCCGGATCATAATCTACGATCCGGATCGTTCATACAGTTTTACCAGAACAATGTGTTCGGGATCCGGATTGAGATTCCACGATCCGGATCGTTCAAGCCAACAGGTAAAACTCATGTTCGGGATCCGGATCATCAAATGCCATGATCCGGATTGAACTAGTGTATGAACGAGCACCCTTCGGGATCCGGATCGAAACGACATGATCCGGATCCTGAACATGTCCCATGTCCAGTTTTTGATGAATATGCAGTTAAAACCTCTTCCGGGTGTTTCTACACTATAAGAAGTATTCGGATCATCACAAATTATTTAATTTAACGTACCTGATCCTTTTGAATTCTTCTTTCTTGAGATTGAGGTAGTTGATCCAGAGTTTCTTCATCTTCAATCTTCAAGACTTGAACTATTCACGAAATGCGCCAACTCAAATTCCGTAACACCCCCCAGCCCCGCGCGGCTGGGGCGGCAGCCCCACCCGCATGCGGGTTTGCCCGCATGCGGGCTACGCGCCCCCCCCCCCAGCCCCGCGCGGCTGGGCGGCATGCCGTCCGCGCCGGATTCCGGCGATGCCTTCACCCCTCCTCCTCGTCTTCTCCGATCAAGAACACGAACAAGAAACGAGGGAAAAAAAATTAAAAAACCCTAACGTGCTCACCTGGTAGTCGGGGAGAAGGGGGATCCGGTCCTGCGAGTTCGGTTCCAAGAAAGTGAGGTCGTCTCCTTCTCCTTCCTTGGTCTCGCCGCTTGGATCCTCCGCACGATCGGTGAGGAAGAGGGTACGATTTGGGGAAAAGAAGCTGCTCCTCGTCCACGCTCGGTATCGTGCCCTAGAGTGAGGAGGGTTGAGACGGATATACAATTCGAGCGATTAGAAGAGGGGAAAAATATACGAACCCGTTTCAAGTCGAAATAAACCAAAACCAAAGGGTCGGGTTCGTACCGGGTTCCGGTCTGCCTGGTACCCCGCGTTGGTCACCCGAGCCAACCGTCACCTTCTGGAATTTATTCCGGGAGATTCCGGAGTCGGAATCCAAAATCGATTTCGCCGGCGGACTCCGTTTCGCGAGCTTTATTGACTAAAAATACTCGCGAGCCCCGACGATCTGTCCAGAAACACAGAATTATTAATCCCCCTTCCCGGACCCCTGAGCGAAACGCGAAATATAGATATCAAAAGTCGACCCAAGAATGGAACCAAAACATTTTAAACCAGCGGATGGAAGTGAATCACAAAGTGAGAATGTAGACGAGAAACTGTACCGCAGTATGATTGGGAGTCTACTATATCTCACGGCTAGTCGCCCGGACATATCCTTCAGTGTTGGGATTTGTGCGAGATATCAATCAGCACCGAAGGAGGTTCACCTGAAAGCGGTGAAGCGGATCATCCGATATATCAAAGGTACAATCAATTTCGGAATTTGGTATCCTATGGGAACAACTTTGGATATTGTTGGATACTCAGATGCCGATTGGGCTGGATCAGTGGATGACCGGAAAAGCACGAGTGGTGCATGCTTCTATCTTGGCCATTGCCTTGTTGCATGGCACAGTAAAAAGCAGAATTGCACAGCACTCTCGACTGCCGAAGCGGAGTACATTTCTGCAGGAAGTTGTTCAACCCAATTGATTTGGATGAAAAGCGTGTTGAGCGATTTCCGAATTTCAACATCTTCGGTAACCATTTTATGTGACAACACTAGTGCTATTAACATTTCTAAAAACCCTGTGTTGCACTCTAGAACAAAACATATTGAACTTAGATATCATTTTCTTAGAGAGCTAGTTGAATCAAACATTCTTCAACTGTCATATATTTCAACTGAGGATCAATTAGCTGATATCTTAACAAAACCTTTGGATCAAAAACGTTTTATTCACTTGCGTAAAGCAATTGGCATGCTTTCCTTGAAATAACCTCTTTTGAAACCTTTGCTTAGGTTAGGTTTTGTTTTTGTTTTTTGTTTTGTTCTTTATCTATGTTTTGTACATAGGACATTAATTGAGCATAAATCATAATTGACTTTAATTGCATCCTTTTATGCATTTAGAAATTTATTATGCTTTTGATATCATAATATTTCAATGTTGCAATGATCATTTACGTTAATTAAACCATCTTTTAAGTGATCAAAGTCAATTTCTCTCTCAATGATCTCTTGGTATAGTCATTATCATATTTGATTGCTTAGTCGAGTATGAATTCGAGATCAATGGTTTGGTTGAATACTTTATATATTAAATAATTGATAGCCAATTGAGGGGGAGTCAATGAAATGTAAAATGCTCAAAAGATGTGGAAAGAGTTACATCCCAATGAGGAGTGTGAAAACTACCACCACATGGAGAAAATGAAAAAAAAATACTCCATGAATGAAAAGCAAATTTTTGTTTTGAAAATTGTTGATGAAATTCATATTGAAATACTTGACTCAGTCGTATTTCATGGTTGGTATAAGGTGGGATTTTTAGTAAAAGATGCTCAAAGAGCCACTCCTTCAACAGATTGTCTAGATATATTATCTAACTTATCTGGGATTTCAAACATCTATTGATCTTGGTACTTCATTTTCTTTACTAAAATTGATGATTTGATAAAGGCATTACACATAAGATCAGGATAGATGTAATTGAAGTTGTTCAACTTTAAGTGTTTTAACTTTCGTAAATTTTCGTTTCATTTTTGGGTATTTTTGATAGATTTTGCATAATCTATTTCTTGTTGTATGAAACGATGTCTTTTGTTTAAAGTTGACATGGTAAAGTGCTTACATACTTTTTCTGGATTTTATGGAATTTTTCTGAATTTTTCTGAAGAAAAAGTTGAAGCCGATCCGGATCGGGGTAAGTGATCCGGATCCCGAACGCAGGATTCTTCCTGCGGGTAGCCGATCCGGATCACATTCTCGATCCGATCCGGATCACGGCTAGGGTTTTTATAAGAACAAAGAGGATTTGATTTCTTTTACCCTAATCTTTTGTTCTAAAATCTCTAGAGCTTCTCTCTCTAGATTTCTTGCATTTTGGAGCTTCCAAACTCAAAGTTCTTCGGATTCAAGTAAGTTTTATTGATCAAAACTCGGTTTTTACAGTTTTTCATCAAACGTGTGTTGAAATCTTGAAACTTTTTCGTTTGTGAATGGTTTTTGATCAAATTTCTTTTGAAATAAGGACTCTGGGTCAATTAGTTTTGCTTTTATGCTGGGTTTTCTCAAGATAAACGAGTTTTTAGGCTTCGATTTCTAAAAATTCTGGTTTAGGGCATAAAAGAGGAATTTTGGAAAATCATGGAATTGATCTATTTTTAAAATTCTTTTTGGAAAACTAATTTGATTCTTGGCTTCTCTACAAGATTATGATTGTCTAGGTACAATTTTTCAAATTTTTCAAAATTGACGATTTTTCATATGTTCTTGAGTTGGTTTGCACAGGACATTTTCTCAAAACTCAGAACACTCACACCAATGGCACTCTCCTGGTTAATCCTGCTACTGGTTACGATGGTACTTACATGAGCAACCAACAAACTGAAACGAGCCAAGAAACTCCAACGAAAGGGTGAAGTGGAAGTTATAAGTGACACAGAACTTGAAGAAAACCCTGATGAAGTACACTGGGATATGTTGACAGATGATGATGATGATGAGGTATTGCCCACTAAATCTAAACAAAAAGGAAAAGCACCCATGGACACTGGGAAAGCTCCTATGTTTGCTCCAACTATCTCTGTGAAACGGAAACGACTTGCTCGACGTTATGGATTAAGACGAGACACTAATATTGACACACCAATAGCTCCTGACTCTCCGCCACGTGTTGAAGAGGTAGTCGTTAATACTGACCGTCTTCGAGCCTTTGAACGACGTGAATGCATCGGAGAACGTCATGTCAACATTGAAGCCCTTCGCAATCATTCACCAGAATTTGGAACCTTATTGAGCAAGCTTCTCTTATTCAAATCTGCCGTTTCCCTGAACTTCTAGGATATTGCTTGTATCGTGTGAGAACCTTCTACACGAATGCGAGACAACTTCTCGAGAATGAAAATGGGTCTATGCATTTCTATACAAACATCCAAGGAATGAAGATTAAGATCACACCGCAGTTAATTGGTGAAGTGCTTGGAATGGAATCTAGCACATCGGGGGTTAACTTTTTGAAAGGAAAAAGTTTGACAAGTGCATTGTGGCAAACGGTGGTCGACAGGATCTGTTTGGAAGGGACTCAATCCGTTGATGGCAAAAGTATCAGATCAAACATCTACGACTGGAGTACCGATTTTTAAACTTCATAACGTGCTATAACATTCTGCCAAACATGCACACCAAGGTTGTGAGATGGGAGCGACTGCTATTCCTATATCTAATAGGACATCCCTCTGAGGCTATTGGATTGAACATGAATATTCCCTATATAATTTGGAACAGAATGTCAAGGTACATTGTGCATCCTCACCCCTCTGAGCGACTTCCGTTTCCTCTAATCATCATGAGGATCTTACAAAAGTTTGATATTGATGTAAGCTCAACATCATATCAGCACAGTTGCGGGATGATAGATGAATCAACAATTGTGAAGTCACTTCACAAATTGCCTCATGTTATTGGAAAGAAACCTTGTGACGGCACCTCGGCTTCAACACCTCGACAAGAACACGGCACGGATGATGAAGCATCATTGACTTCGATCTTCAAGTTGCAACAACAACTTTCCGTCAAGCAGGAACATATTTTGAAGGAACAACAAAGGATTGCCAATGAGCTTGAGATAACGACAGCAGCTCACATTACCATCACGAAGAAGATAAATTCAATGGACAAGCGGATGCGAAAGATACTGTCTAACATGGGTTGCACAAATTCTGACGACTCCAATTCTGCCGACTGACCATTTTTAACTCATTTTCTTTTCTTTTTGTGCAGGATTTTACGTTTTTAGTCTTATTGATACTTTTAGTTTAGTTCTCAGTTTGTGCATATTAATAGATTTTTTTTTAACTCTCCTTACATATTGTAGCTCTTGCTACGTTTTGGCTTTGTTTTGTGACAAAAAGGGGGAGAGAGTTAGAGAGAACTTTCAGAACTTTGAACAATGAACAATGATTGTGAACATTAAGGTAAGTATCTTCAACTCAACTTTGGTTTTTATTTGTTGATTGGTTGCATGCTCCTACTAACTATTCTACTAACTATTTGGGTATGTAATATTACTAACAAGTTGATGTTGGACTAACATACTTTGACATTTGGTTTTCGATTGCTTAGAAGATATGTTGGTTTTAACTATGATTCTCTTACATATCTGAATTTTTCAAATGTCATGGTGAGAATAAACTCTATCTCTGTAGTTGGTTTTGAATGTTTCAATTCTTGAGGTATCTAACGATTTTGTTTGTCAAGAATGCCTTCTGTGTGCAGAGATTACAGATGTCTAAGTCTAGAGTCTGTTCTAGGAGTTTATCTCATTTTTTTTATTTCTGGATCTCTTTTGTAAATTTTTGTTGTATGGTGATAGCAACAAAAATATCTTTTTGAATTTTCTTTTGTGGATTTGTGTTTTGTCACGAAACCGCCAAAGGGGGAGATTGTTACGGAATTTGAGTTGGCGTATTTCGTGATTGTATTAAGTCTTGAAGATTGAAGATGAAGAAACTTTGGATCGTATACCTCAATCTCAAGAAAGAAGAATTCAAAAGGATCAGGGGATGAGCCATTACAGAAGAAAATAGCCGAAAAGAAAAAATCCACATATATAGAGAAAAAAGGAAATCAATAGATTTATTCTATGTTTCTTCATCTATATTGATTGATTTGATTCTAGGTTTTCCATACTCACATTTTGAGTAGAATCAAATCAATGAATACTTAGATGGTATTTCCGATCTATCTTTAATCTAAGTATTCGGCGGATCATCACCACCCAAACAAACAACGATTTACCCCAAAATCGGCGCGTGGACTCGCGTGGCCTTGTGGATTCAAGGTGCAACCGCTCTCGTGGATTCGGAGCGAGGTACGTTCGTGGATTCGAAGCGTGCCACTGGGTGAAGACCGTGGATTCGGTCGGACGTCGTGGACTCGACGTTGGACGCTGTGGATTCAGCGTTGGGCGCGGATCGTGGATTCGAGAAGCGTCGTGGAGCGAGCGGGAAGATCTACTAGGAGCGTATGAAAAAGGTTGAGTCGTCTGTGAGTACGGTATATCACCTTGTACGTGTGTTAATTCTAGTGGATTTCGCCGTGTTATCGGTCCCGTGGTTTTTTACTCCGGTTTGGAGTTTTTCCACGTAAAAATCTTGCGTGTTCTTTTATTTTTCCGCATTGGGTTTATTTGCGCAATGATTTTTTGAGTGTTTATTGTTTACACCTATTCACCCCCCTCTAGGTGTTTTTTCCCCTATTTAGATCCAATTACTTATAACCCAACACTTTCCTCTTTTTCTTCTCCCTTATTTTTGCAGTGTCTTCTGCGGGCGCTGCTGGGCTTTCAGCGGCGGGTCGAGGAGAGATGACGACTGAGTAGATAGATCTCGAGGCAGAATGAGCGGGTTAGCTGGACTGTTGATGTACCCATGTTTCCTCAGACGGTTGTACTTTTACATTTGGGACTGGCTTTTGTCAGCAGGTTGTATTTATTTTGGTGAGCTGGGAGAGACTGATGTATCATTTATACAGATGTATTGTATTTTATTTCCAGCTTCAATCTGAGATGTATTAGATTTTAGTTCAGCTCTGTTTTTATTGCTCTTTTATTATTATCTCTTATATCTGAGCAGGTTTGGCGCTTCGTGTACGCGGAAAATACCGTGTGCACGGCGGATCTGTAGACGGGCCCGGGTTCTGGTTTACACCCAGGGCGTGACAGATTAGTGAATGTGACACCCCCGGAATTTGGATTAGTCCTCTATATAAATGATATAATAGGACTAAATCTCTAACCCGGCTATAGCATTTTGGATGGTAGCAAGATCCAAGAGGAACATGAGAGTTAAGCGTGCTAGAGCTAGAGTAGTTCTAGGATGGGTGACCCCCTGGGAAGTGGGGCGTCACAAAATCCATCTAAGGAAAATCTTAATCCATTTAGGGAAACAACTGTCACTTACCTCTCACGTGCGGCCGACGCGTGCGCGGCCCCGCTCAGCTCCAAGCCGCAAAACCTCTCAAGCAGCACCTCCTCACAACATTTCTCACTCTCTTTCTCTTCTTCTCTTTTTTTTTTCCCCTTGTTTTCTTTCATCTCTTTTCTCTCTTTTCTTTCTCTGATTCAAGCTGAGAAGAGAGGAGGAGGTGTGGTGACCTGGATCTCTGCAGGGCTTCTACAGTATGACCAGCAGCTTCTGGAGGCTTACGTGGTGTGTCGGTGGTGTTTGTGCATAATTTGGACACAAGTGATGGACTTCGGGCTTAATATGGATCACGTGAGTGATCGGACGACTCCGTCGGATGTTTAGAAGTGGTTTCGCGTGAAACGGGTATTAAAATTGGACTCAGCGCGAAATTTGGGTTAAGAACACTCCTCTGGATGCCTTCGGCAAATTTTAGAAGTGGAATTGGGCAAAACGGATTCGGATTTGGATTCAGCGCGCGAAAACGATGAAAATGGACTATTCACTTGTATTTTTCGGAGCTCGGATGCCGCGCACGGATTTTGAGGCAAGGGGGCACTGTTCCGGCGGCGGCGGGCGGCGGGCAGCGGCGGCGCGCGGCAGCGCGGGCTCGGGCAGGCGGCGGGCGACTGCGGGCAGGCGCGCGGGCGCGGGCAGGCGCGCGGTCCACGGGCCGGCGTGCACCGGAGGCAGGCCACGTGGCGTGATTGTACTAGTCGGTGCTGTGGACTCGGTTCACGGAGCGTCTGCGGTCGGCCTCGGGGCGTGTGCGTGCAGGGATGGCAGGCGGCTGCGCGGGGAGCACGCAACCGCACGTGGGCCGTCTATGGGTGCGGTCCACGTGTCAGCGTGGGGTTGGCGCGTGCCATACACCCGCAGGCAATGGTGCATGCCATGTGGCAGGGAACTAGCGGCTGTTGTAGAGTACCGGGATTTGGTAGAGCACACCGACCTCGCAAGATGGCGTGGAGCGGAGGAATTTGTCACGAGCGTTCCACATGTGATTACAGATGAGTTCGAGTCGATTCGGATCAACGCGGAAGCTCCAGCTTGAGCCGGAGTTTTCGGGCTTTGTGCGCCGATAGAGGACTGGTTTTGGGGAAGCATCGACTCTACCGTAGGGTGCAGAAAATAGGGAAATACCTGGAACAGGCGTACTTTGGAATTACAGCGGATTTCGGGAGGCTCCGGACTGACGCGGGGGACCCGACGGCGAAAAATGAGTTGGAACTGGCAAATTTGGAGCCGGTTTTTAGTTTGAGCACCCCGACACTACGATTGGGCTTTTTGGGGAGAAAAAGCTTTGAGCATGTGTATTTTCATATTACAGCGGGGTTCGGGAGGTTTCGGACCCGTGCGGAGGCCCCGGGGACAAAAAGTGAGTTGATGGGGCTTAAAATGGATTATTTAATTACTATTTTATTGGTAATTTAACCTGTGATGAAAATTAGAGAGGATTGAAGATAAGTGATTGGTTTAGAGGGGGATTAGAGTATGCATTAAATTAGAGGATCATGTTAATTTATTGGTGCATTTAATGCAGCCAACCACCCACTTTATTATCCTCTCTAATTAGCACATGCCACATCATCGTCTCCTTCTTCAAAATGAAACAGAGGATTTTGAGGAAAGCAGAGGAAGAGAGAAATGAGAGCATGGGAGGAAAAAGAAGATGAAGGAGAAGAAGAACTTGAGAAGAGGGTTAGTTTTTGAATTTTTTTTGGACGGCGGTGTTGGACTGGGCTTGCTGTTGAAGGTCGTGCGGATCCGAGCGGCGCGCGCGACGGTTTTCTTTAAAAGAGGTATGGGTTTCCTTTTTGTTTTTTTGATCAAGAGCTCGGTTTGGGTTTGGAGGTTTGATGTCGGTGTTGAGGGCTTGCTCCTCTGTCGGCAAGCAGTGGCGGAGCAGCGGGCGCCTGGTGGGCGTCGCGCAGCGGGCGCCGCGCAGGGCGCCCCTGGGCACTGCGCAGCGCGCCTGAGCGCTGCGCAGCGGGGCCCAGGGCGCCGCACGGGGCGCCGCGCGGGGCGCCCCTGGGCGCTGCGCAGCGAGCCCCAGGGCGCCGCGCGGTGCGCCCCTGGGCGCTGCGCAGTGCGCCTAGGCGCCGCGCCGTGCGCACTTGGGCGCCGCGCGCGCGCGGCAGGCCGAGGTGCCGTGCGGCTTGCGCGGATGCCGCGCTGGCAGCGGCAGCTCCGCGCGCGGCGGCGCAAGCGCTGCCAGCTCCTCACGTGGGCGCGCGGCATCGTCGTCGGCTGGGACTGGGCTTTTTCGCCAGTGTGTGTGTGGGTGTTGCGTTTTGGCCATCCTGACTTTGGTTTTTCCCTGGTTTTGTAGTAGCAGCATGGAACACGGGGATCTTTTGAGCCGGATTAATGGTGCTGCTGATGTGGATGAATGGGTTGTGGTTTTGTGAACTGAAAATAATTATGTGCTATTGGAGCTTTATTTGTGCTGATGTTGTGGATGTACAGAGACAATTTGTGTTTATGGGAGTGTGTGTGGGTGGACTTAAGGGAATTGTGCATATGTGATCTTGAATTATTATGTGCAAATGAGCTTTATGTTGGAGAGGTGTATTAGGACCTTTGTATTTTGGAGTGTGTTGTGTGAAGGTGTGCTGGTGGACTTATGTAAATTTTGTATTGGTGAGCTTTAATTTTGTATGCTTGGGAGCTTGTAGGGGGTATGAGGATTTTTGTGAGTGTACAGATGCAACTTGAGAGTGTGAATGGAATTAAAAGATTGAGCATATGTGAACATTATTTTCTTTGTGCAATTGGAATTTTAAGTGTACTGAGGGTTCCCTTTTATGCTGTGAAATTATTGTGTGTGCTGTGGGATGTTGGTGTGTACAATTGGAACTGGCAGAGAGTGTACATGAGGATTTTCTTGTAATTGGTTATAAGAGCTGAGTTCTAACGGTGCTGTGGATTAGGGAGGTTGTAATTGGAACCTATGTTTTAAGTTTAAGCTTTTTAAGTTGAGGTGGACTTGATATGGGCAGCTAGCTAATGCTGAATTTTTTGTGGAGTACTCGAGGCATTTTTTCGAGCTTCTGGGGATTTTTTCTCCGACAGTCGCGGCAGTGTGCGCGCGCGGCGCGTTTTTCGGAGTTTCATCAGTTCGGGATTTCAGCACATCACCGACTTCAGCGTTTGCCTGCGGAAAGCGTTCCAGGTGGGTTGGTTTTCTCCCAAATCATAGATTGCTAATAATGCTTCCGTATGCAAAGGTATCGTAGCCCTTTAGCCATTATTGTTTATTTGGTGACTGCCGGACAGTCGTTATAGGTTTGGAGGAACCCGGGCTTGTTTTGGTGCACCCTCCTGTTAGTGGGCACGGTTATTGCTCCTGGGCCATTTTTATAAACTGAGAGAACCCTTTTTGCAAGAACTGGTCCTGAACTTAGGTGTTAGTACTTGATACATCTAGCTTTGTAGAGGGTTCGGGATTTCTTGCGGGTTTATCAGACCTTAGTCGAGGGATGTTGCTCCGACTTGGACACGAGTGTAAGTGGTGCCGTTTGAGCGTTTGAGTTGGTTCCCACTTTAACCGAGAGGGGCCGAATCCCTGAACGGTAAAGAATCGAGAACGTCGATAGGCTGAGCCTAGAGTCTGTTCTTGTTTGATTGGGGTTCTAGGCACCGGCCTAACGGGATTCTCGGACCTTTGCTGCGTCAGTCGGTTCTTCTCGCCTATGAGTGGGGTGTCTTTTTGGGAGCCGTTTGGTGTGACGGCGGTCCTGTCACGCCCCGGGGGTTTGTTTTAGCGGAAAACGGTTCGTTTTTTTTTTTTTTTTCAAAGAAAGCCTCTCTTCCCCGGCGCGTGCCCAGACCCGCCGCACGTACAGGATCTCTCTGCAAACGGACAGAGTCTCCCCTGTATGTGCACGGCGTAGAGTTTAGTACATCTCCCAAACATGCACAACCATTCAATCACAACAATCATTCACATACAATCAGCATTCTAAGTTATTATAGCGCATGGCCGATCGGTTTGGAAAGGATAAATCCACAGTTTTAAAAGAGCGCCCACCCGGCACTTACGTTTTGAAGACTAGTTTTCGAAATCAGCATAAATCCACGAGGTTTGAAAACGGTGCCCACACGACACCCAAGTTTTGAAATCCATTTCGCAATCCATAAATCCGCAGGGTTTTGAAACCAGTGCCCACACGACACTCAGATTTTAAAAACAGTTTTCGAAATCTTTTCTTTGGTTTTGCCTTTTTCTTTTTCAAATGGCCAACGAAACGAAAGGAAAGTAATGCATAAGAAGATAACCAAATACCGACATCCACGTCGACCCCACGAGGGTATCGAGAACCTCACACATAACTACAATGTAAATGAAATGCCGGAAAGAAAGAGAAAATACAGTCCAGGGTCCCCAACGACCCAGCTGCGTCCGTCCCGTCCTCACTGCCGCCTACCTCTCCCCTCGCCTGAACCCTGTCACGAAGTGGGAAGTCAGTGACTAATAATAACAGAACGGAAAAATATAATAAACAAACCGTGAAGACAACCGGAGCAACCACCCTCTCAAGAGGGGAAACGGCAACCTGTACGCCTGTAACCTGTAATACTTGGCCGCGTCGGACAACTAAACCGACGGCCCATACCGTACCTGTAGAAACCCGACCACGTCGGACAACTAAACCGACGGGTCGCACCGCTCGCACCTCGGCGCCTCAAACCCCACAACTAATAAGGGGCCCCACTACGTCACCTCGTGGGTATACACGGGTCATAGACCACTTTTCCGGAAAAGCGCACCCTTGCGGTGGCCAAACCGCGGGTGCGCGTGTCGCAGCCTCGAGCACAGTAACCGTGAAGCAATATGTATATGTGTGTACGTGAACCATGTGAGACAATATGTATAAGCATCCAATGCGTAAGAGCCATATGAAACACCATATATATATCAAAGCGAAAGAACAGTAAAACTGTAAACAAATGGTTGATGCTTTCCCACAATGTTCTAACCCAAGCATGAGATCCCTATAAATTTAGAACACCCCTCTTTTTGTTTTCTACATTTTCTTTTTCTCTTTATTTTAAAAGTAGCACAATCAAGCAAGTAATGTCCATCACCCCTCGATCCTTAACCCAAGTACGCGCAAGATTGACCCCATCCAACAAGATGCAATTAAATGTTAGGACTTAAAGCAAAAACCCACCTCAAGCACGAAGAAAGAGACGTGTGGAAATTCCGACCGAAAAACCCTCACCGCGCGCCCGAACAGCTGTAACACAAATTCATTCGTCAAAAACGTCGTCACGGTTTAAAACACTCAAAAACGGGGCGAACCGGGCTAAAAACGGAGCTCCTGGGCCCTTTTTCTGAAGGTGGGTGTACGGGTCCATGCGTGGACCGGGTCCACGGCGGCGGGCAGCAAAGGCGTGGGCCGGGAGCACGCGGCGCGGTGGACCATCGCCGTCTTGGGCCGGGCCGCGCACGGGTGCGGGCGCGCACCGGGTCCACGGCCCCGCTGCTGCTGTGGCGCACGCCGGGTGCACGCCCGGTCGTGCACCGCGCGGCCTGGCGCACCGGGCCGTGCACCGGGTCCGCGTCCCCGGGCCGCGAGGGCGTGCGCCGGGTGCACGCCGGCCCGGTGGACCGCGCGGCCTGGCGCACAGGTTTGTGCGCCGGGTCTGCGGTCCCGGGCCGGAATGGCGTGCGCCGGGTGCACCCGGGCAGGTGGGACCGCGGCCAGAAAACCCCAATAGTGCGTCCGTTTTCGGCTCCGATCGCGACCCCGCGATCACGGCGGCTTCGGCGATGACCCCGTGAACACGGTGACGGCGGCGGCGGCCTCCCGTTTAACCACGGCGGCGGCGGCCTCCCGTTTGGTCCCCGAAATCGCCTCGCACGCGGCACGAGACGAAGGAAAAACCTCCCCCCGACAATTCAAGGGATTTCCCTCCCCTTGCCCGAAACAAGAACCGACACAAGAAACGAAACAAGAAACGAAACAAGAAAGCGAAGGCACGGCTCACCTTGTTTCCGTCGGCGCCGGGCGAAGGAGAGGGATCGTCCTTTTTGCGCTCGTCGGATCTTGCGGGGAGGCGATCAATCTCCTCCTTCTCCTCGTCAAGATCCCGGCTCTCGCGTCGCCTCGGTACGGGTGGGGGGAAAAAGCTTGGGGTTTTCACGCGTACGAAAGGGGAAAAGAAAGGAGGGGATGGGGTTCCCAACCTAAATCCCCAACCCTTAATTAATTAGCTGTTTAGGCGCAGTCGGGTCTAAACCCAAGGTCCAACTAAACGTAACCCCACCTAGACCAAATTGAATTCGATTAACATCGATTAAATTCAATTAAATTGAGACGGGTTAAATTTTATTAAATCCAATTAAGTTAAATTAAACCAAAATAATTTAAATTAAATCCAATTAACTTAAACCCGGGCCTGGCTTACCTCCGCGAGGGCGTGCTGACCCCTCGAACAGCAACAACTTCAGGAAATTATTCCGGGAGAATCCGGGGTCGGAAAACTGATCCGCTCGCGCCGCCGGTCTTCGTTTCGCGGGCTTTATTCTCTAAAAATACCCGCGAGCCCCGACGGCCTGCCCAAAACAACGCGAGAAAAAGGTACCCCGGGCCCCTTAGCCGAAAAGCGGTTCGAAGTAAAATCACAGGTAAGACCAAAAAGGGAAAATAAACCCGCGGTTATTACACCACTCACCTCTAAAAACGAGTTTCGTCCCCGAAACTCAAGCCCGGGTAGGAGTGAAAAGGTCGGGGTAGCACTCCCTCATCTTGGACTCCAGTTCCCAAGTTGCTTCCCGCTCCTCATGGTTGTTCCAAAGTACCTTCACGTAGGGGATAGTTCGGTTTCGCAGTGATTTGTTTTCCCTTGCCAAGATTCTCACCGGGGTTTCTTCAAAGCTTAGGTCCTCCTTGAGTTCGAGTGCAGAGGCGTCCAGAACGTGTGATGGGTCGGGAAGATATTTCCGAAGCATCGAGACGTGGAACACGTCGTGGACTCGGTCGAGGTTTGGTGGTAGGGCGAGGCGGTAAGCCACTGGGCCAATACGCTCTAGGATCTCGAATGGCCCCACAAACCGTGGGCTCAGCTTGCCCTTCAGCCCGAAACGCCTGATTCCTCTGGATGGTGAGACCCGCAAAAACACATGTTCCCCCACTTGAAATTCCAAATCGTGGCGCCTCTGGTCTGCGTAACTCTTCTGTCGACTCTGGGCGGTCAGCAGGCGCTGTCTGATAAGGCGTACCTTTTCTTCAGTTTCCTCCACTAAGTCGGGTCCCAAGAGTTTCCGTTCTCCCAAGTCGTCCCAGCAAATCGGGGATCGGCAGCGCCTTCCGTATAAGGCTTCGTAGGGCGCCATTTGAATGCTGGCCTGGTAGCTGTTGTTGTAGGCGAATTCCACGAGGGGTAGGTAGCGTGACCAACCGATTCCCCAATCAAGCACACATGCGCGAAGCAGGTCTTCGAGGGTTTGTATCACCCGCTCCGACTGTCCGTCCGTCTGAGGGTGGAAGGCTGTGCTGAACTGTAGTCTGGTTCCCATAGCCCGCTGAAGGCTCTGCCAAAACTTCGAGACAAAGCGCGTGTCTCTGTCCGAGGTGATCGATGCCGGCACTCCATGTAGTCTCACGATCTCGCTGATGTAGACTTGAGCTAGCCGTTCACGGGTCCAAGTTGTATGAATTGGTAGGAAGTGTGCTGACTTGGTTAACCGGTCGACTATGACCCAGATCGCGTCGTGGCCCTGTTGTGATCGTGGGAATCCAGTGACAAAATCCATGGTAATCTGGTCCCATTTCCACTCTGGGACCGGTACGGGTTGTAGCTTCCCGGCTGGTCGCTGATGCTCGGCCTTTATCTGTTGGCATACTAAGCAGTGAGCCACGTGTCGAGTCACGTCTCCTTTCAGTTTAGGCCACCAGAAAGTCTGTTTAAGATCCCTGTACATCTTCGTGCCCCCCGGATGTGCCGCATAAGGGGCTCGGTGCGCCTCCGCTAAGATCTCTTCCTTCAACTCTGGTGAATCCGGCACGCAGATCCGTCCGCGGAACCGTAGGGTGCCGTCGTCTTCCACCGCAAAGTCAATCTCTTGGCCCTGGGGAATCTTGTCTCGTACGCGCTGTAGGTGTGGGTCGGTCTGCTGCCCCTCCCGGATCCTCTCAAACAATGTCGGCCTGACCACCAAGGTTAGGAGTCGCATAACCGTGCCCGCTGGCACCACCTCTAACTGCATTCGTGCGAACTCCGCGATCAAGTGGTTCTGTTCCGTTATCGTGCTCTCCGACGCCCCTTCCTGATGCCCTTTCCTGCTCAAGGCGTCTGCCACCACGTTTGCCTTCCCGGGATGGTATTGAATCGTCAAGTCGTAATCCTTCAACAGCTCTAGCCACCGCCTCTGCCGTAAGTTTAATTCTTTTTGGGTAAAGATGTACTTAAGACTTTGATGATCTGAGAAGACGTTACAGTGAACTCCAAAGAGGTAATGCCTCCACAGTTTTAAAACGAAGACTACAGCAGCCAACTCCAAGTCGTGTATCGGGTAGTTCTTTTCATAATCCTTCAGCTGCCTGGATGCGTAGGCAATCACTTTCCCCTGTTGCATCAGAACACCTCCAAGACCGATCCTTGATGCATCGCAGTACACCTCGTAATCTTCTCCGGGTGTCGGCAGTACAAGTATCGGTGCCCTGGTTAACCTCCTCTTGAGTTCCTCGAAGCTCTCCTGGCATTTGGCCGTCCATATGAACTTCTCCCCTTTTCTGGTCAATCGATTTAAAGGGGTAGCAATCTTCGCGAAACCCTCAACGAAACGCCTGTAATATCCCGCCAATCCTAGGAAACTACGAACCTCTGTCACCGACGTCGGCGGCTGCCAGTCAACCACTGCTTCTACCTTCTTGGGATCCACAGCGATCCCCTGTGCCGAGATCACATGTCCAAGGAAGCCGACTTCGCGCAGCCAGAACTCACACTTCTTGAGTTTAGCGAACAGCTTCTGCTCCCTGAGGGTCTGGAGGATCGTTCGCAAATGGTCCTCGTGCTCCTCGTCGGTAGTGGAGTAAATCAGGATGTCGTCGATGAAGACTACCACGAACCGATCCAAGAAGGGTCTGAAGATCGGTTCATCATGTCCATGAAGACTGCGGGGGCGTTCGTGAGACCGAAGGGCATAACCGTGAACTCATAGTGGCCGTACCGGGTCCGGAAGGCAGTCTTCGGATGTCCTCGTCCCGAACCCGGAGTTGGTGGTAGCCCGATTGCAGATCGATCTTGGAGAAGACCGTCGCCCCCCTCAGTTGGTCGAAAAGATCGTCTATTCTGGGCAGGGGGTACTTGTTCTTCACAGTAACCTTGTTTATTCCTCTGTAATCGATGCAGAGCCGCAGGCTTCCGTCTTTCTTCCGCACAAAGAGTACCGGTGCGCCCCAGGGTGACACACTCGGTCTGATGAACCCCTTGTCCAAGAGGTCTTCCAGTTGTGCTTTAAGCTCCTTTAGCTCTGCGAAGGCCATTCGGTAAGGCGCCTTCGTAATAGGCTGCGTGCCAGGTAGTAGCTCGATAGGGAACTCCACCTCCCGCTCTGGAGGCATCCCGGGCAGTTCTGTGGGGAAGACGTCGGGGAAGTCCTTCACCACTGGAATATCTGCAGGTGTCGTCGAGGGTCGTGTAGCCAAATCCACCGATGCTAAATAGGCTACGCAACCACCCTCTACCAATCTTCTGGCCCGCGCCGCGGAGATGACCGCCGGGAAGGTGATGCTCTTGCCCGCCATATACACATGTTCAGGGAAGCCCGGTTCTTGTAATCGCACCTGTCGCTTGTCACAGTCAATGAGCGCCTGGTACCTCGTGAGCCAGTCCATGCCCAACACCGCGTCGTACTCCTTCAAGGGGATTACCACCAAATCCCATGGGCAAGCCAGTCGCCCAAGCTTAATCGAGCAGGCGGCTACTAAGCTGACCGCCTCCAAAGTCCCCCCCGCCGTTTGAACCGTCAAGAGATTTTGAAGGGGGGTCTCCTCGAGATCATGCATGAAAACGAAATCACGAGAAATGAACGAGTGTGTTGCTCCGGTGTCGAAAAGAGTTCTAGCACGGGAATTTGAGACGGAGGTAATACCTGCAAGTGCGTCTTCCGGCGGAACGGTCTCTTGGCGGGTCATTGAGAAAACCTCCCGCCTGGTTGTGGCTGCCTGTCCTCCTCGCGCCGTGGTGCAGGGGGTCTGGAGGTCGACGCCACAGGAGCTTTCCCCCGCCCTGAGAGCTGTGGCGTGGGTGCAGAAGCTGCAGAGGACGCAGATCCCCCGCCTAAGGGGCAGTTGCGGCGGAAGTGCCCCCGTTTGCCGCACCTGAAGCAGTGGTCGCCTCTTTGAGGGCACTCTCCAGCCATGTGTCTCCCCCGCATATAACACAAGGACTATTTCCCGGCCTCGGCCTGCTCCTGCTGGCGCGCCCCGGGGCCCTGCCTGCGGTGCTCCACCGGTTTGGGGGGTCCGCCCCCGCTCGAGGAGCCCCCCCCCCGAGATTTGCGTTGTCGCTCCTGTCCTCTAGCCGTGCCGAGTTCTACCTTCTGGAGGGGGTGACGCGCAAAGCCACGCTCAACAGTAGTGGATCTGTCGACCAACTTTCTGGAACGTGTGCAGGTCGCGCTGCTTGCACCACATCAAAGAATGGCTTCGCAAGCCATCACAAAGAGTGCGCCTTGTGGGACTCGTCTCTTATACAACGGGACGCAGT